>PVJA010002265.1:0-109576 GCA_004027025.1 Myocastor coypus | reverse complement strand
TGGAGACTCCAAGGTGGTTCTTCTACAGAGGTTCCTGACTCTTGTGTTGGGGCTCTGGCTGCTAGCTTTTGTGAATCCTGGGGGATGTGGTCTGTAGGTGGAGGTGGAGCTTTGGGATTGAGTAGTCCTGGTAGGCTCGTGTACTGGATCGGTTGCCAAACGGGCTATTTGATTTGTTCAGTGCTGGAGCTTGGGCTGGAGAGGTTAAAAAAAAAAGGGGGGGGGCGGGGAAAGGGAAGGCAGGCCAAGGATCCTGACCCAGCGGGCTCAGCTCCCAGCGGTGCGGTTTGGGCTGGGCTGGAACAGCAAGTTAGTCGCGGGAACGCAGAGGTGGGGCAGAGGGGCGCAGGGGCTTACCCGCGGCGGTTGCCCAGGCTCAGCTCCCAGCGGTGCGGTTTGGGCTGGGCTTGGTTACCCAGGTTTCTAGCCACATGATTTGAAACAGATTAGTCCTGGTAACAAACCAAATGCCTATCAACTGAGGAATGGATAAAATGATGTGGTATTTACACATAATGGTGTACTGCTCAGCTATGAAGGAAGATATACTTGAGATTTTTATGAGTAAATGCATGCAATTTGACGTCATATTCATTAGCAAAATGAAACAGACTCAGAAATAGACACTGTTTTGTCTCCCTAGTGTGAGAAAGTGAAAGAAAATGTAAGATTTAAAATCTTTGATGACTTTGTGGAAAGTGAGGAAATAAAAAAAGGAGCTAGAATGGGTAAATGGGAAAGGAATAAAGGAAAAAGGGGAAAAATGCAAGTTAGCGATTATCATTTCTTCATTATTTAATACCGATATCTTCTACTGTGAGTAATTACTTTAAAGATAATAATTGTAACGTATTAATTACTATGGTTTACCTGTCAACTTTTTTTCCATTTCTTTATTTCATTAATTTTAATAGGAAATAAATAATAATGACAGTTTCAAAACATGAAAGTAGGACAGACACAATAATTAATACAATGTATAATGTTGTCTTCATAGTAGTTGTTCAGAGTATAAGATGCAGATATGATAACCATTCTAAACATTATAAGTACCAATATTTTTTTCTCATTGAACTAAGAGAAAGAAGTTGTATTTATAGTCCAACAGTCCATAATACTAGTGGGTTATCAGCAGAACAGACAATATCAGAAACTGTTGACTTGAGTCTTTAAAAGCACTGCATATGAATATGGCTTTACTTTTTATACTTCATGGTTAGACTTTTCTGCTGGATGGTTAAGACTCAGTTAAATCAAGACCTATATATCCAAAAAAAAAAAAAAAAAGTAACTGTTTTTTTTTTTTTAATCTCACAAGGTTAGCTGAATCCCCACAGGATTTACCCTGAAAGCTTCTGTAGTATTTTGTAGAACTTTTGTCATTGTCAGCCATCTAGAGGAGTCATGGTCTTTGCTTGACCAGTTTGCTCCTTATGAAAGCCTGAGGGGATATTTCCTAAGTGACTCTCCTTAGACACACTATGCATCATTGATACTCTTCCTCTGTGGCCTCATAATCTCCTTGAATAGAAAATTTAGGACACCACTGAGTTATAGAATGTTACAGCACAGGTTCACTTATGTCATGAGTCCTCACTGACCTTGAAGGGCTAGGGCCAAAATATTGGCTATCCTTGTAGCCCTTCTTTTTCTCTTATTTTCTGGTCTCCAAACTTAAGGTGTTAACCATCAGAAGAGAAGCTTAGTGATAGTATTAATCTATAACATAGGCACTTGAGCTAAACATCATTGTCTTTCTGAATATCAAATGCCTGAGACTTAACATGAAACCAGTATTTTCCATCAATCATTGATATGCTAATAAATCCGTATAGAATGTAATTTAAAACAAACAAACAAAAAGACAGTTTCACAATTCTACACAGCCATTTAGAAATCTAACTATATAAAAAATCGTACCAGGTCAATCCTATGGCATTTTGTCCTTGTCTATTATTCTCTTTTATTTTGCTTTAAAAAAATTCACTTGAGAGAGATTATAGCAATAATCGAAATGATATTAGAAGCAGCACACATCTAAAACACCATAATGACAGGCATTCCACGCATGGTTTTAATGTGAGACAGTGGTATCCACAGTTCTGTTGCTTGCTTCATGGATATTAGCAAATATAGCTAGTCAGTTGATAATTCTACCAATTAACTGCTAGATTCAAAAATCTAGCAGTTTTTCTTAGGACCATTATTTAAATCATCGCATATACATTAAGTGCATGGTTTTGCCCCTGCCATGTTTTCTAACTTTTCTGCTTTCTGTCTCTTTGCTGGTTAATCCTTAAATAATTGACTTCCATTTAGTTGTGTTATGACTATCCACTTTTATTTCTTTTTTTGAGTTTTACACTAGAGTTACTGTATGATATTTACACATACAGGTCTGTATTATTTCACTAATGACTATATGTTCAAGATACACCCACTTATATATGTTAATATTCTTTATAGCTGTGCAATATTCCATTGTATAGAAACATTTCAGCTAAGGGCTTATCAATCTTATTTATTTCAAAGAATCAGCTTTGTGACTCATTAATTATTTGTATCACTTTCTATGTCTTGATTAAATTAATTTCTGTTCTAATCTTTACAATTTCCTCCCATCTTTGGATTTGGTTTGGTTTGCTCAAATATGTAAAATATTTCATGAATTTGTTTGTCATCTTTGTGCAAGGTTCATTCTATTCTTCTCTGTGTCATTCCAATTTTACTATATGTGTTGCCAAAGCAAGCACTCACCTATCATCTGTTTAGGAAATTTTATTTTATATTTTTTATAAAATTAAAATTCAATTAACATAACATAATTTAAGAAACAAGTTAAGACTAACATAAAACCTGCAGTAGATGTATAAACATTATACCTGATGTCTCTCAAATAAAATATATATTTGAGACTACTATGAACAACTTTTCCAAATAATTGACTCACCCAGATGACGTAGATAAATTCGTAGAAAAAATACATCCTTCCAAAAATGAAATAGGAAATGGTAGGAGTCTCAAACAGAATAATAATAAAGACATTAAAGAAATAATCTAAAACTTTCCCAAAAAGTTCAGTACTAAATCACTTCACATTTAATGCCTACTGAATGCTCAAACTGGAATAAACCTCAGACTTCTCAAATTTTTCCAAGTAGTGACCAATAAATTCAATAATTTCAAATGAATGTATAATATCAAAGCTAGACAAGTTCATTACACATAAAAAAAAAAACCTTCAGACTGGTTTTTATGATTATTGGTGCAGAAATTCTCAATAAAATAATAGCAAAATAATTCAACAAATCCTCAAGAAGCTCACACATAGTGATCAACAGGGATTTATCCTTTACATATAATCGTGGTGTAACAGTGGTAAACTGCTCCATGTGATAGATATACTTCTTTAACTGAATGAAGGGATGAAGAACATGCAGTCATCTCTATTGAGGCACAAAAAGTATTTAACAAAATACATCACCCTCTCTTCCTTAATTTTTTTGAATAGTTCAGTTATAGAGAAAAAGTTCAACATATTAAGGATCATATATAGAAAATCCTACAGTTGTCAGTGTTAGGTATGAACCCATGCAATTGACCACACAAGGTATTATGATATGAGAAGGTTTATTGGTGGTATGAGAAAGTGAGCTGGCTGTCTAGCAGAGCAAGACAGCAGTGAACATGTCAAAGCACAGGGCTTTTAAGATGTTTTGTGAGGACCTGAACAGATAAGAGAGATTTAATCTTGGCAGGGCTGTCTGGTCTGTGGTGGAATTTTTATATTAACAAAGGAGAGTTTCTGTGGTTTTCTTCACAGGTCAAAGTCGGGCAGAACTGTTCTTCAGCTCTGGCCAAGGTCACGTGAGCTGAGACCAGGATACAGAACAAGGAGTGTTTGGGGCAGGGTCTGTGGGAAACCTTGAGTCCTGACCCAGCAGTCAGTACCTTAGAGAAAACCTGGAAGTGCACCCATTAATTCTTAAGACAATGATACTTGCACAAACCACACGTATTGAACATAGTTCTGGAAGTACTTATGAGCCAAATATGACATGAAAAAGAAATAAAGTGTTTAAAATAGAAAGAAATAGAATTAAAATTGTATCCTCAAGTGATATAATCTAATACACTGAAGGTTTCTAAAGACAGGTACCAAATGCAAAGAGTGCAAACATTGTGTATTTTCAAACATGATTTAAACATAGTAATAAAAATGGAGAAGAGAGATTTAGATTCAGAAGGAAAAATGGGAGGAGAGAAATAGAAATGAATCAAGATTTATATTATGTACATGTATCTACTTTCTAAGATCAATGAAATTTTCATTCAGTACAAATATATGCTAATAACATGATTTTCTTTGAAATTCAAGGTTTCTGAGAAAGCAGAGAGCAAACCAGTCAATCAATGGCCATGACTCATCCAGACGGCTGACATAGACAGCATTTCTACAAAGCACTGTACATCATTCCAAAGCAAATCCTGACAGAATTTGACTGACCTTGGGAAATACAAAAGTTCCATGTTTTGCGATACAGGTCCTGCTTTAACTTGCCCTAAATCACCAAGCAGAAAAGTTTAACCACAAGGCATAAAATGGAAAGCTAGCTTAGAATGCTGAGCTGTAAAAGGTTTAAATCAGCAGCTTCCAACATTGCCAGTTTTACCAATAACCCACTGTGATTATTGAATATTGGAGTATGTATACAACTACCTTTCCTTAGTTCAATGAGAAAAAAAATTTCATACCAATAATGATTAGTAATATTATAACGTCTATAACCTGTGCTCTGTATAACTAATAGGACAACAATATGCATTGTATCAAATTTTGGAAATGTACTACTAATGTGATTTGAAACTGTCACATTGTTACTTCTTATTAATAGTAATAAAAATACATTCAAGGTTTCTAAAATGGTCTGTTGAATAAATTCAATAAAATGTCAGGATACAGGTAAAATAATCAGTAGCACTTGTTTTCCCTGTGGTCAATATATCAGGCAGGGTAATAGTAGCGAGAGCTCTGACAAAAATCCAAGACTACATTCAGCGGATTTTCTACAAGGCCACCACGGGGAAATAATTTGAAAAGAATTATGTCTTCAACAAATTGTACTAGGAAAACTAAATCTCCATATGAAAAAGAATATAACTGAACCCACATTTTACACCATTCACAAAATTTGGATCAAAACTAATGCAAAAACTCCAGTACAAGATCTAAATCCATAAAACTCCATGAAGAAACTGTAGGAGAAAAGCTCTGCAGCAATGGCCTTAACAGTGTTGCTCTGCACATTGCAACAAAAATCTCATAGTACAAATAAGAAATACATGGGACTATACAAACAATGCAACTTCCGAGTGGCAACAAAAAGACTCAAGAATAAAATAGTAATCTACAGATTGAGGAAATATTTGCAAACAGTACACCTGATAAGTTGTTAACATGCAAAATGGATAGAGCTCATATGTGAACAGTAATAGAAAAAAATAACTCACTTAAAACCTAGATGAAGCACCAAAATAGACCCTTCACCAAAGAACATAAAATATGATCAACAGGTTCGAAACAATATACTCAACATCCTTAGTCATTAGGAATTGAAAACAGTAGGAAATATTACTTCACACCCACTTGGATGGCTACTACCAAAAAGTAAAGTAATAAAATACGTGATGAGAACGTGTTGGAAAGGGAATCTTTGTATCCATGCCCTGCTGGGTAAGTATGCAGATTTGTACAGCTATTCCAAGGCAGTATGCAGGTTCTCCCCCCCAAAAAAAAAAAAATAAAAATAAAAATAGAAATACCATATGACCTTGCAATCCCTCTCCTGGGCATTTACTCAAAGGAAATGAGATCATCATTCTGTGAAGATATTTGCATTGCCATGTTCGCTGCAGCACTATCGACAATAGCGAGGACTGAGAAACAACCTACATGTCCATCAACAAATGAATCAAGAAGACACGGTGGGACACAGACACGCTGAAATGTTGTTGAGCCCTAAGAAACATGGAGACCTTACATTGGCCATAGCATCAGTGAAAGGAAAGGGCAGTACGGTAAGTGAAATAAGCCTGATGCAAACGAAGACTACTGCATGAAGTCACTTAAATTGGGACTCTTTCAAAAAGAAGTGGAATCTACAAAGAGAGAAAATAGTAGACCCCTGGTTAGTACATAGGGAAAGGAATAAAGTTCAGGTTGGCTGTTCTAAAACAGCGATACGTAGGGTAAATGAACTTAGAAATATATTGTACTACCTGAGAAAGATAGTTTAACATTGTGCTGTATTGCAGGAATAATAAAAGAGGAAGTATGTAGCTGTTGAATTAATGGAGAACCATGTTCAAAGTTAAAAGTAAACAATGTAAAATAATACAACAAAGGCTGAGGGGGAAAAGTGGGGGGGAGGGGCACACAAAGGTTCATCATCCGGCATCAAGTTATCGTTAGGAGCAAGGAGTTCCGCTGTCAGCATACCGTGTATTTACAAAGCTTGGAAAGCTATTTTGAGGTTGTTACCATAAACAAATGTTTGAGACAGATGTTTATCTTATTTAAATATATATATATATATATATATATATATATATATGTGTGTGTAGACATATGTATGTATATAGTATATACATACATATATAGTGGTATGTCATAGAAAGAATATTTTAATGTTTCATATAATCTGTTGGAAACTAATTTAAATTCAAAATAAAAACATTTATAAAAATTTAAAATAAAATAAAATTATTATGGCTGCTGAATATAATCCTAAATTTGATATATGTGAACTTTGTTGAGACAGGTTTTAGTTGGTTTACCAAGAAAATAATATTTATCTATGTAAAGAACAAATTATTTTCTATTTGGATTTTCCTTTGTTTTTTGTTTCATTGCAGGTTTCATTGCACAGATCAGACACATAGTGATTGTTGTTTTTCGGCCTCCCAAGCACTGTGATTAGAGGCACGCACCACCAGGCCCAGTCTCAATCATCATTTTAGGGCACCCGGTGGGGGTGGCACTGCAGGCTGGGTATCCAAATTCCCCCCGCCCCTGCATCTGCATATGCAAGTCCTTTAATCTGCTGTGCTATCTGGTCGGCCCACTTTTTCCATTTGCATCTATGTCTTTCAAAACCACAGAGGCAGGAAGACTTAGAGGTGATTTTAGTATATCAGCTGCCAAAGTGAGTACATTGCCAGGCGAATGATGCGTATATCAGGTCTGAAATCACAGGTTAGATTGGATGCCTTTTTGTACGATAGAATTCAGAGATCAATAGGTGATATCCTTTCTTCTTTCCCTACCTAATATTAACCTGAAATAGTTGTCTTCTGCTGGTTACGCATCTTCTGTATTCCCTCACTTTATCAGCTAAACTCATACTGAATCATCTGCCCTAGGCTTGGAACAGGACTGAATTTCACATATATATATGGAATAAATACATACTGAATATATATATTCAGTATGTATTTATTATATGTTTATATATGCAAATACATTTTATATAAATGTATTATTATATATTTATCATCATGTATATATTATACATGATGTATATAGTATACATCACCAGTGTATGTCCTCTGGTCTATAGATTTGTCCCTTGCTCCTTTCTTCCTCACACTAAATTCTTCCCATTAAAAAAAAAAATTAGTCAACAGACACCATTAATGCAATACCTACACTAAACATGATACTGTTATTCTCTTATTTATGATTTGAAAAGACCTAGAAGTAAGCACATATACTGTTTTCTTTTTAACAGAGGAAGAACCTTAACTGTAGAAAACTATTAAATACTTCCAGGCTCTTTGGTAATAGGTTGTGGAGTCAGAATCACATTTGTTTGATTCCAAGAGATCTGCTCATCGTTGCAAATCTATATTTCTCAAAGACAGTGAGATAGATCAGTGGACTAAGTTCCTGGTTTCTGAAGCACACGGAATAAGGATTGATTCCCTGTGCCACAAGCCAGGCCAGCCCAGCCCCATGGTGTGCTGAGCTAGCGATCGAGTCCAGGCATAGTGCCACACACCTGTAATCCCAGTGCTCAGAGGCTGAAAACAAGATGATCACTATGAGTCCAGGCTGCATAGTGAGACCTTGTAACCCTGTACCAAATGCATGAAATGAAGACAAAAATTCTATACTGCTTTCATCATCGTGCCTCTAGATTTGCCATCTCACTGCGAGTTGAATTATGTCCTCCAAAAGATATGCTGAAGCCCTAACTCTCAATCTTGTGGATATGGATTTATTTGGAAATAGAATTTTTAAAGATAAAACTGGTCAAGATAAAGTTACACGAAAATAGGTTGGATTATTAATCTAAGGGCCAGTGTCCTTAAAAAACGAAAAAGTCTAGATAACAGCCAAAGGAGAAACCATGTGAATAGAGTTGGGCTTGGAATTATGCTACTACCCCAAGCATAAGTGGTGCTATCAGAAGGTGAAAATGGCAAGGGAGGATCCTTTCTTGAAACCTTCTGAAGGAGTCCAGCACATCTACACCCACATTTCAGGTTAGCAGAATTATGTCCAGTCTACCTTAAAGTACCGCATTTGCAAAACTTCAATGTAAGAATTCTAAGAGACTAGTCCAACACTCACATTCAGGTCTGAAGTACAAACTCAAATCACAACCGCTTTTCCATGGCTTATTTGATGGCATCTGAAGCAAACAGGGTTTACAATTTCTTTTCTTTTCTTTTTCCTTATTCTTTCTTTTTTTTTTTTTTTTTTTTGAGGGGGAGAGCTGTAAGGTTCTACAAGGTGTTCAGGGTCTCACTACTAGATGAGACTCAAAGTGATTTGCCTATTTACAGCCTCCCAAGTGCTGGGATTACAGGCTTGCACCACAATGCCAAGTCTCAATTGCCATCTCAGCATGCCCCCAGGAAGGGGATTTGGGGGTCATGGCACAACAGGCCCAGGGATCGAACCCCCCAGCCCCTTAGCAGGATTTACAATTTCTAATGTTGACTTTGTGACTCCGTCTGGACATACCATCTCCTCCTCTTCCAGGGCTCCATATGTACATTCAGGCAGTTACATTTGAAAAATTGTCGTTGGCTCTTCATTCTTTTGTAACTATGTACCAGATGGTATAAGTAAGATGGTATAAGTACTTGTACCAGAACAAGTATGAGGGGGAAAATGCAACTCAAGTGGCACTACACTAGTGCTTACTATAAGCATACTGTTCTAAGGCCCTTGTACCTATTTCCTGTAGTAATCCTCATGATCATTCCATGAGATGAGACTAGCAATATACTAATTTAACAGGTGGGGAAGCTGAGGCATAGAAGATACAGGTGACTTACACAATCATACACCAGCCAATAGCAGAACCAAGAGCTGGACTAAAGCATTCTGACTCCAGGGTCCATGTACTCCATGACTAAGTTCTCCTGTCCTTTGGAAAGAACCAGCTTTGATTTTTAAGGTTTCTGCAGCCATATGAAAGAGCCACAATATGAAAGAAAAAGTGCTGTATGTGTGAATGAATAAAAGACTACAAACTATGAGAAGTAATATAAGCAAAACTAATCGACATTAGGAAGGGTCTAGAACAGTGCAGGAAACCTGACACACAGTCTGAAATGGGTTGTTTGTATCATTGAAAGCTCTGTTGGTGTTCATGCTGAAGATCAAGAATAGGTTAGATGCAAAACATGGCAGGTTTCTATGTACTTGATAGAGTGGTGAAACGTTATCTCCTTCTCTTGGTAGCTACAGCTTGGAAGTTGTTTGCTTCACACTGTGCCAATCAGTACTTAATGCTTAACACTTGGAAAGAGTCTATACCTACAGAATGCGACAAGGCAGCTAAAATAAAGAGGAAAGTAATCAAGAGAGTTAAGAAAAGCCTGGGTGGCATAGTTAGGGTCTCTGTGAGGATTCCCAGAGTTCCTAATGCTTCTGTTTTTTCTTTCAATGAAAGCAAACACATCCCTTGGCACCTGTGCCCTTTAGCTCCACCCCTTCTACTGCACTCTGATTCTCCAAAGTAGAGTTAGGATTTTCTTTTTCAGTAACTTACAACAGATTGACCCTGCTTATGTGAAAGGAACAACGTGTGGAAGGTCTTGTGATGGAATGTCATCAATGTCTTTATACAACTCTGATCATTTCTGGGCCTACCCTACGTTGTTCCATGTAAATTTGTCAGCCTCTTCTATTTCTTTCACCTCCCTTGGGCCTTTGCTCATTTATCCCATTAGTTCCTACTTGGTTCAACTTCAGGTCCTCAGGAATTCTCTCCTCACCAAAGAAATAATATACACTTAGTCTATGCAGCCCTAGTCCTAAATTCTTGTCTACTATCAAATGAATAGTAAGTATTTGTATAATTAACTGTCTAACTCTACTAAAAAGTGAACTCCACACAGGCTTATAGTGTGTACCTTATGTAAAATGTAATCAATCAAAAGGCTAGATAAATTAGATTTCATAAAGTTAAAAAAATTGGTGCATGACTATCAGTAGTTATAATATGATAACAGAATCTGAGAAAATATTTTTTAAAAAATACGTATTGTCTTAGTTACTTTTTACTTATTGCTGGGACAAATATCTGACACTCAAAATGAAGGAAGGAAAGTTTATTTAGGTCACAGTTTGTGGAGGTTTCAGTTCATACTGAAGGAAGGAAAGTTTATTTAGGTCACAGTTTGTGGAGGTTTCAGTTCATACTCCGTTAGTTCTGAGGTGGCAGAAAACAATGAAGAGCAGAAGAGGAGCAACAGCTGTGGCATCCATCAAGCCTCTCTCTTCCAAATTCTGTGTCAGTGCAGAGCTCCACCAAAGTGGTATGGCTACAAAGATCAAGCTCCTCTCCAGAGGAAGACTTCTCCAAGGAAGTGGGGCAGGGCTGGGCCAGGCAGAAAGCAGCCAGGGCAGGAGCCAGGCTGGGATGCTCACACAAAGTTTTGCTCAACTCTTTTTATATACTTTTCCCGCTGAATTACTCTGGGGTGGCCTGTCTGGCCCTAGAGTGAAACTAATCACATCCCAGGGCAGGCCCTTCAGATCCTGCAGGGTGGGGCCCCCACAGCCCAGAACCAGCGGAGTCCATCTAGCCAAGCTTCCTCTAGTTGACACAATGTATCAACTACCGCACATGTTATTAGTATAAGACATGCTGGAATCACTATACAGAATATAAAACAATTCCTGGGGCCGGCAAAATACCTTAGCGGGCTAAAGCACCTGCTTAGGCGAGCATAGGGACCAAGATTCAATCCCAGGCACCACAGCCCACAGGAGCTCTGCTCCCAGGGTGGGATGAGCCAGCCAGGGTCTGGCTGTAGTGGCATACCCCCGTCATCCCAACACTGGGGAGGCTGAAAAGAATAGGCTCTCCACGAGTCTGAGGTGTGTAGAGAGGCCTTGAAACAACCAAATACATTTTTTTAAAAATCCTACAACTCAAAAAAACAAGAGAAGAAATATTAAAAATGAGTGAAGATTCAAATAGACATATTTCAAACAACTATAAAATCACGAACAAGTATGTAGGAAAATACTCAAAATTGTAATTATGTGAGAAACGCAAGTAATATCACAACAAAATGTTTCTCCCCACTCACTAGGATGATCAATATTTAGTTTTTAAAAAGGAAAGCAGTAAATATTGATGAAAAGGGGGATACACTGGAAACTTTGTGTATTGTTGGTGAGAATATAGATAGTGACAGCTACTGTGAGAATATGCCATTTCCTCAAGAAATCAAAGTTAATTGCCTTGTGAATATTCACAAGTACTGCAATGAGAGACGGAAGTAGATGTGGATACAACTATGTTGACAACAGAATTATTTAAAATAGTCAAAAAGTAAAATCAACATAATAGTTTTCAGTCAATAAGTAGATAAATAAAATAAAGGAAGGGCTGGTGAAAGAGCTCAGCAGACAAAAACACCTGTTTAAGCAAACTTAGGCAAGCTCAGGAACCAAGTTGTTTTTTTGTTTTTTTGTTTTTTTCTCTTTTTTTGACAGGGTCTTGCTATGCAGTTCAGGCTGGCCTTGAGCTTACTTTTGCAGCCCAGGCTGGTCTCGAACTCGCACTGATTCTCCTGCCTCTGCCTCCCAAGTGCTGGGATTACAGGCGTGCACCACCACGCTCAGCTGGGGACCAAGTTTTGATTCCTCCCAGAACCATAGGCTGTGCCAGCCCTGTCCCCAGGGTGGGCTGAGCTGGCCAGAGTCTGGGCACAGCAGCATACACCTATAATCCCAATGCTGGTGTGGCTGAAAGCAAGAAACCAAGCTGCGTAGTGAGACCCTGCAATAACCAAATACATTAATAAATGAATGAATAAATAAAAATAAAGTTACAAAATAAAAGATTATGGATATTCCAAACTGCAGGGGAACATTAATAAACCTTGAATAGGAAAGAAATTCTGACTCCTGCTACAACATGCATAAAACTTGAACATAATAGGAACGTAGTACTCCTTATATTAATGAAATAACTCAGACTGAAAATCTTGGACAGCTTCAATTACACGCGACACCTAATGGAGTTAGCAGAGACAAAGGTGGAAGGGTTTGCTGGCAGAGACTGAGGAAAGGGAGAATGAAGAGATATTACTTGAAAGATACAGCATTCCAGCAGGGGAAGATGAAAACTTTCTGGAGTGGGATGGTGGCAGATGGTTGCACAGTCATGTAAATCCCTGCGACGTTACTGCGTCACACACTTAAAGTTGTCACACTAGCAAATTGTACAGCATGCTTATTTTACTGCCCAAAATTCCACTCAATGAGCAACTATGCTGTATATTTGCCCTATAGTAAGAACTCAATAAATACCATCAGAGAAATGGATAAATAGTAAATAAACAAAAATGATAAATTAAGAAAGGTATTTAAAAACAAATTTATGAATATTCAGACAAAAGAAAAAGCACAAGCCATTTAAAGTCAAATATAAGCTTTAAGACATTCTATATACTAGCATGAGTTTCTTCTTCTACAGATAAAAATACAATCAAATGTACACTCCAAAGAAAGTCTCTAAGTCCATTAAGTGTTTCTATTTATGGGGTGGAATTATGGGGGATAGACATCTTTTGTTTCTACTTTATAGACTTTGTTACTAGTGGAATATCTTAAAGTGAGCATAAATTACTTCTTCTATTATAAAACAATCAATAAGTATATTTTCACTTTGAAAAGTAAATGTAGAGCTTGAAATGCAGGGCAAAGCTTTAGATGTGGTCTGACCAGAACACCTTGGAGATGGCTATCACTGGCCACGTTCAAGGCACTGAACTTCTAATTTGAGATGAACATATCATATTCCAGGCTCCCAAAAAGTGCTTTCTGGATTCTGCTTAATTCTGGAAAGGTAATTACTCCCACAAACTGACAACCCACTTTCTGACGAATTTTCTGGATGGAGCATGTTTTGCAACACAAAAGAATAAGGAGGTTGGAACTTCAGCAGACTAAGCATAGCAGTAACTTTTTGTTATTTTAACCCTCCAGCACCCAACCCACACATGGCACACCAGGTTGTCTCACCAGGAAACCCGACCCAGAAAAATCAGACCCCAGGTGGAAAGTGAGAGGTGGCACTACCCTGAGAGGACAAATGCTATTACTGGTGAATCACATCCGGTGGAAACTGATGGGGCAGGTGTGGCACCTTGCCGGTCATGACTGTGTCACTAATGGGACACGATGTTTGCACTGAAGTCAAGGGTGAGAATCTGGGGGACTCTGTGGAGAATGACTATGCCAAGACAGAAGTAAATTCTTTCACATGCCTTTTAGTAAACGAATAGAGAAGGACTACAGAGAACAGGTTTGTTGTGGTTTTATTTGGGGCATAATAGGGGGGATAAACAAAGTCAATACTGGTAAGGCAGACATCCCTAGTACTAGCTCTAGGTCTGGATTAAGTACCTCTGGGTTGTGGTGAAATGACTTAACCTTCTTGAATATCTGTTTCCTCCGAAGTGAGAATGTCGAGTCCAGTGATTTTCAAGATATAACTCGGGCAGCTATTTAATGGTGCTTCATGTGCCAGTCGTGCAATTCCCTAGTAGCATGTCCCAGAATTTGTGGGCTACAGACAGAATAAGGAGAAAGACCATGGAGTATAGCAGAGGCTGGTGCAGGTGCCTACAATTGTGCCCTTCATGGAAATGTGGGTACGGCAGAGGTCTCTGCCCCTTGGTCTCCTTTATGTCAATAATAATTGTGTGTTTGCCTATGCAGACCATCCACACGGCAGCTAGTCCTATCGCTACTGTCTGTATCTGCCTGACGTGCATAACTGACCAGAGATCATGTTTACTCATCTAAGTGAGGCATTAGGATGGTAAAGAACTTGCCAAAGTTACCCCCAGCAGCTCCTAGCCACCATTCTACTCTGTCTGTCTTTAGTAAAATGTCTCAGGGGCTCCTCACCTCTCTTGCTTCTGTGTATTACAAGACAAAGATTCTGTGACATGAGGAAACAGTTCTCAGCTGCCTTGGCATTAGCATTACCGCGGGCCTTTCTGAAAAATGATCAGACTCCAGACACTTTTGATCCACCTTAGCATAAGGTTATATTTAAGGAACATTTGCCGAAGTCACAGTGCACATTCGGTGGGCATTTGGGAAAATGTGGGAGTTCTCAAAATATTCCAAATCATTTCTCCAAGGCAAGACAACAGGGGAAATGATCAAGTCATGCTGGCTAACATTTGAACTCCCACAATCGTTCAGAAAACCTGCCGAGACCGTGGGCTGCGAGAATTCCTTTTCCCCATACAATGCATTTCTAAGTCACGTGGCTTTGCCTTCCTCCATATTTCCTGTGTACCCTTCTCTTGTTGGTCCCACTGCTTCATCCAAGGAGCTAGAACAGCCCTCCTCACAGCAGCCGCTTGACTGGGTTCTCTTTCATTATACTACAGTTGGTTGCTATTGAGTCCTTGGCTTTGACACTTATCTGCTCCAGAACTATCCATGGTTTCTCCTTTCCTAGTAACTTGTGGCTTCACATTTAGTCTTCGAGTTCTGGTCCCAACTTGCAGTCTATATGTAATATGCCGTCTCACGTTTTTTCCTGCATTCCATCCCATGTACACTGATTCTGTTCACTATCAGCTGTGTATTACTGCATATTATAGGTAATACTGTTGCTTTCCTTTGAAATGTCTCTTGGACTTCCAAGTCTTAGATGAACCACTGGAGTGATTCTCGCAGAGTCCATCTCTCCCACCTCTGACTCCTAGTTAGTTTGGCTGTTTTATCTATTAACAAGGAAAGCTTGCATCTCTGAGTGAGTTAAGACTCCATGTAACTGAAGCCATCTCCCCTGCTCAGACCAGAAAAAAATGGCACTAGATAAAAGAACAACAGATCTCGCTGTCCTTAAGATTGCGACAGGAATATCTACTCAACATCTATTCAACACATAGGAGACCCCACGGTCTGTGATGGGACAGATGTATCTCACTCAGAGTAAAATCCCAAGATCTGCAAGCCTCTTGAAATTGCATTCTTATCCTGCTCTGACCTATCAAGCTATGCTAACTGCCTCACCGTTCCTAGGACATATGTGAAAGACTGCAGCCTCAGAGCTTTGCACTATCTTGCCACCCAGGCTGGTCTTTCTTTAGCTTCAGCTTGCCCCATCTATCATTTGCCCATTCCAATAATTTGCTGAGCTTCCTTTCTCTTCTGAGATCTCCCCCTGAGAACCCAGGGTGCCAGCTGCAGCTACTTCCCTTCTTGACACTGCTTCTGTGATGCCCATTGTCCTTGAATGTCTCCCACCTTTTGTCTATTTCTGACCCTCACATGAGAACACTGCAACTGTTCTCTGCATGGCTAGATCCATAGGCCTACAAACCTACCTACCATGTAGGAACACTACCTCAGTGATCATTTATTGATAAATAAAGGAACATAAAATTGTTCTGTATCAAACTGGTTTTCTTCATGGATGACCAAAATTATGTGGTAGATTTGTCACCCAATGGAAGTGATCTTGTAGGAAAACAGAGGCAGCCAGCTCATACTAGGATAGCCAGGAAAACAGACTAAGATAGCCAGGTAAAATAGAATCCACCACCTCTGCTTTAAAACTGGCATAGTTAGTTAAAGGAATAAAGAAATAGCAAACGCTATGCAAATAACTGTGCTAAGAGACAAAGAGAAATCCCTTTGGCTCGCACCGTAACCTCCCCACCTGCCTGGAAGCTCTCAGAGGACTTGGTACACACGGAATGCCTCCATGCCCAGTTAGCATCTGGAAGTGTGAGCTTGGGGGAAGAGCCCCGAAGGCTGAATGAATGAGCTCCGAAGCAGCATGTATGCGTGCGGCCTCTCCTTCCACACAAATTTTAAACGCCACTGGTGATTTGGCTGTGAAGTGGTTGTACATCCCTGTTTATCCATTTGGCTGAGAAACTAAAGAAGGATTTCCCAGCCATTCACTCTGATATACGGCGTGATAAAAGCAGGCATCTGCCAGTAGGAAGGAGTTCTTTATAAAGCTATTCTGAGAAAATCAAGTCCAGTAAGCTGAGCTCACACCCATTACTGGAGATGACTCCAAATTTACTTCTGGAAGTGGATTAAGGAGGAGAGTTGACACAGTCCTACCCTAGTGAATTTTATCAATGGTCATTTGGAAGGCATGATGTCATTCTGAGCCATGGAAATCTTTTGCCCTCCTGCACCTCCTGGACAGCTCACAGAAGGCTGGCTCTTAAGGGCCACTTCCTTCTTAAGACAACATTCTTTCAAAGGAATAGGTGAGAAAATGGGGGCCTATAAAGGGGAAGTTAATGTGTCTAAAGTCACATAGCTGTGTATAAGTGGACTCAGGAACAAGAGTCACATCTGTGTTCCCAGAATCCAAGACTTTGTTTTATAATACAATTTCTAATTGCAAGCTCTTTAAAATAGTTTTGTGCCTATGGTAAAGAATATATATATATATATATATATATATATATATATATATATATATCCCACACTTAATAATATTTCATATGCAGGTCACATGTAGCACGAAGCATGCCTTATATATAAATGCTTTCCACTTATGTGATGCTTAGGGTAAATATACCCCAAAGTGGCAAGGTTAGTGAGAATATTAGCAAAGCTGATGTAAAGTCTACCAAGGTTGGCCTGCACACGCACAGATACTCATACACACATGCAGTCATACCCCAAGCCTTACATTTACATATATATATATATATATATATATATATATAGGTCACAATCAAGATATAGATCAGGCCACTGCAAAGAGCGCCCAGAATCACAGAATCTCTTTTTCACAAAGGGCAGGATTGCCTGATGCAGACTGGTAGTTGCTTACATTTGTCCAAGGACAGAATTTACAGCTACGTGCACCCTCCAGCTTTTAGGTAGATATGACTAATAGTTGTATGTCTGAACAGTTGACTGAATTTACCTTCCAATAGGAGGCCAGAACAAAATGAAGGGAAAGAGTCCCAAATGAAACAATTAATTCAAGGCAAGAGTTAGGGGCAGTTTCATATACTTAGCAATTTACCTTTCCACCTAATCAACTCATGTTACACAACTCCCAGTAACCTGTCCAGTGCAGAGAGGAGTAAGCCATGACACCTACACTTATTAGCAAAGTGGTTAGGAATTGTGGTGTGGAACTGCTGGTAGCCAAAGTAAGCAAGAAAATTTGAATCAAACATTCAGAATATCTACAAAGACCAGAGGATTATGAGAAGGAAAGCAATCATAATTTAGGCAAGAGAGAAGTCCAAATATCATGGCTCATTTTTTAGAGGCCCAGTCTGGACACATAATCTTAAATGCTCTACAAATGTGCTTGCTACTATAATGATAGCCAAGGGCTGAAACTAGAGTATCAGTTCCTCTAAATCAAAGATTAAGCCTGATTCATTGTTGCCTTCCTAATAACTATCTAAATGTGACATGTTGATGATCCATGGGACACAAATCTTGATTTTTTTTTTTTTTATGTATTTGGTATAGGATCTCATCATGCAGCTCAGACTTATAGGGATCCTTGTTCTCAGCCTTCCCAGTACAGGGATTGAAGTTGTGTACCACCATACCCACTCTAAATTTTGATTTTTTTTTAATGTGTCAAGTGAGGAATTGCTCAAAGTAGCAGAGAACTAGAAGCCAATAATATGGGATTTAGACTCTGGTTGTCAATAATACACAGAAATTAGTGTCAGGTAGGACACCGAGAGAGGTATCTTGAGGTAGGCAGAGTTTGACCAAGATTCTGCTTAATACTAATCCTTCTCACACACTTGATGGAAGGTTATTCTGCCAGGCATGCTAGCAGAAGGACAACTGCTGGGCTGAGGCAGGAGGATCATTGTGTATTTGAGGTCAGCCTGGGCCACAAAGTGAGTTCAAGGCCACCCTGAACTACATAGTGAACATAGTGAAACCTTACCTCAAAAAGAATGAAAGAAAAAAAAAAAAAAAAAAAGACAGTGTATGACCTATCTAGTTGAAAGGAAACTGAGATTGGTTGGGATTATTTATAGTTCCCTCCCCCATAATGGGAGCTACTGATACTTAAAAAGAGCCCAAATCTGTGTGCCTTTCCTCATGCACTGCTATCTGTGTTGTCCATTAGCAAGCTGTGAATGTCGGGTGTATAAGGTGTTTTAAATGTGAGCCCAAATTAGGCAATGTGGCCAATTGCTTGCAAAAATAGTCATGATAATCCCAACATCATTACATTCTCGGAGATCTTCTAGCAAGGATAACGAGGGCTCAGGCTTGAAACATATTTATGCACTACAGATTACATTTTTCTCTTTTGGAAACCTGATGCTATGGTGTTCATCAGCTCCTGGTAGCCTGCCAGAGAGGCATCCCAGCAGCTGAAAATTGTCAGGCCTAAGAGCGAGACCATCTGAGACCATGGAGCTGTAATCAAGTGATTAACTATGGTGACAACAAGGAAGCCCAAGAGACCAACAGAAGAAACATCTAATCTCTTCTAACCCAGAGAATTGTGAACAAATGAGATAATGTCCTTCACTTCCAGGTTGTAGAATGGACTTTAAGTAGCGCAGATAATGAAGGCAGAGGTTATTAGTAAAATATTAAACAATGAAGAAAGAAACCCATCAGATTCCTGTTTCACCAGTGTTAGTAGGAGAAGGGAACTTACAAAGCACAGTTTTATAAAACTAAGCAATCTGCAACTGTCAAGCTTCTCTCTCCATGGACAGAGTAAGACAGTGGGTGAATCCAGAAAAACATCCTGTCTCTCCTGCGAGAAGCTTCCCACAGTCTGATAATTGTGAGGCATGGCAGTGGCCACTGTGCACTGGTACCCTCCTTAAAGAGGATTGACTTGCCTGGGAATCTCTCTTGGAAAGATATGGGAGAAAGCATCTAGGAATCGATGTGGAGAACAGCATCTTTCATTCTATCTGCATTTGTTGTAGCCAAACCATAAATAAGTCCGGCCTTACACTATCAACCAAGGTTACTCAAACATAGAGAAGATGAATAAAAGGAGCTGTCAAGGATATAATCTCATAACTCACTGGTATTCTTCTGAAAAAAACACAAATATGAAAATTTCTTTCACTATGCCTGGTAATCTCAACAACTAATTTGAAAACTACAATATGTACTATGACAATCAATGTTGAATTTTTATCATTTTTGTTTAGGTAAATTCTATATCATCTCTACATTTTTAAGCCTCTTTCAAAAAATCAAAGCCATTTCAAAAATTAAAGAAATAAAATTATTTTAAGTGCAACTTTTAGAACGTGTTATCAGACAAATGGACATTTTATGTAAGACTCAAGCTGTTTGCAAAATTAAATTCTGTTTTTAAACACAGATTAATTTCACATATATT
This sequence comes from Myocastor coypus, assembly GCA_004027025.1. Classification (NCBI taxonomy): domain Eukaryota; kingdom Metazoa; phylum Chordata; class Mammalia; order Rodentia; family Myocastoridae; genus Myocastor; species Myocastor coypus. The sequence goes on along the minus strand of PVJA010002265.1, from coordinate 89,681 downwards.
TATAAGATGTTTTTAAGTCTGTTTATTGATTATCTCAAAAAGGAAACTTTTTTACCAGGAAATTTGCATTTAGCTATTGTAATGGTTATGACTCATTAAATGACTCATCCGTATCTCTATCTAATTTAGCATCAGTGGTGTATTTTTAAGCATGTTTCTGGCTTGCAGTATGATGTTTTTGGTTTTTGTATTTTCATCCAGTTGCTTGAAATTATTCTCAAAGTTCAGCTATACAGTCAAGAAATGTAAAGCTCTTGACATGCTCACCAGACTCTTATTAGTACACTGAATTTTTGAGAGAGGAACTTTTGCTGGATGCTCCAGTACCTTGAAGATTCAGATTGAGTTGCACTAAATAGAGATAACTACCAACTGTATTTTGGGAGAAGGAACATCAAAGCACTGAACCTGGAGGCATGGTATCATTTAAAATGTCTGTGTTTGCTTGTTTGTTTCTTTTCTGTTTTCTTAAATTTTAAGACCAAGTCCTGCTAAATTGCCAGGAACGCACTTGGGATGCCCTGGTTCAGGCTCCCAGAGTGCTGCCATCATAGGCAAGCACCACCAGCCTAGCCAGAAACTATGTGTTTTCACATTAAAAGATATAAAGCCATGCGCTGAAATAGATTTTACAAGTTTTCTTTTCTTTCAACTTAACCAGATGGCTTTGTCAACAAATATTCTACAAGACAAAAGCACATCAAATCAATGTCTCTTGATAACAACAATTTATGTTGTTAAATTTAGATACCATGAAATTGTACTTCTTCTCCATTTCACTCCAATCTAGTAGAGTACAAATTTATCCAGTAACAACAGGAATTCATCCAAATCTTTGTTACCTCACATGTAGAAGGCCCAGAATGACATTGGACGCCTTCCGCTATTGCTCAGATTTAATCACTATTTAACTGTTTGTTCAAAATTGCCCTTAAATACCATTTAAAGTTGGTAATTTTGTTTGGTTTTGTTATAGATGCACTTTGTTAGTTCTTGTTTTACTGATACTGGAAGACCTGTCACACCACTAAAAATATTGTTGAAAGAAGTGAACCATATATAGTTTCAGAGTTACATCAAAGAATGAATGACAAAAATACCAGTAGCAAGGGCATTTCATACCACTCTGCAGAAAGACAAATGACCCTTTAGTTTCCACGCATGCATCGAGCACACCTCATCCCTCCATCTGCGCATGAACTGTTCCTCCATCTCCTTCACCCCTGATGCAGTGGTGAGGACTGGTGGTGCTCTGTGGGACACCGTGTGGGGATAGCAGCAGTGTTACTGGATATTTTTCAGCCAGAGTTGACACAAGAAAGGTTACAATTTTTATACTCAATCCTGTATATGAGTTAACTCTGAAGGGAAAGAACTGGCTATTTAAAGAGTAAAAAGAATGTGAGGAAAAGATGCACTACCTATGAAAGCTATTCAGACTGATATTCAAGGTAAAGGAGGAGTTGTCCATCTATCTCACTTTCCATAAGATAAGGACATGTGAGGGCTGGGAGTTTAGCTCATTCGCACAGCACCCGCTTGTCAAACAAGAGTTTATGCATTTGATTCCTAGTATCCCTGAAAACATTTATTAAGATAAGAGCTTGTGAAAGATTTCTAAGTCATCCTAGCTAATATAAATGCAACTACTCAAAGACTGGAAGAAATGGTTAGTTAATTACATAAGACAGTAGGGCAAATTCTTCCTGGTGAGATAATTTGTTTTTTGTTTTTTTGTTTTTTACTTAACTTTAAAGTATACCCTTCCTAACAGTTACATTCAAATACATAAGTAGTATTTACTTTAAAAAAAATCCCAGGTGAAAATACTTCTGTTTTACTAGCTATGAATTAGTGCAAACATCAGGACCTATAAAATGTGTGCTGTACAGACAAAAATCATCATCTTTTATGTACGTTGTATATATGTGGAAATGAGTTTGAAAGAGTGACTCTAACCTTTTCAATGTGCAAGTGACCTGCAAATAGAAGGCATCTGGCTCCTTCCGTTGTTTTTTCATTTATTGGGTTTTGTTATAATGACCATCTTTTTAAATGATATTTCAGATCCTCTAATTGATGCTTCACAGTCTTAAAGTCAGGATTTAAGATCCTTATCTTATTAGTGAAAGTCTCATGATTCATCCAGTACCCAAGTGATTACGTGGGACATATCATCTACCTCAGGCTTCTCATTTGCTTTTTTCTTCCTGCCAAATATGATTGAAAATACTTAAATGTATATTTTTGTAATGTGCTCCATGCTTGCATATCTTTGCATATGCTGTTTTTCTCTACCTAAATCATCCATTATATTATGCTGTTTATTCATTTAACAAATACTTATTGAGGATCTAACATACTTAGACTCTTTGATCATATATCTTAAATGTGTAGTCCAAGCCTTAAAGGAAGTGGGCTTCTGTGTTCTTAGTGAGAATCAATAAATTAATATGACATTTTTATCAATTTCAGGAATTCATAGGAACTACAGTTGAGTGAGGCTTATCAGCATAGTTATAAGGGATTACATGAATAACTAACATGGACATAAATTGAGGAATTTCTCTCTCCTTACCTTCTCACTCTTTGGTATTATGTGTTTTGATTAACCACAGAATACAAGGACTAATACAACCATAAGAAACAAATCTGGACCTCACATCGTATAATTATATCTGCATTCCAGCTGATCGCTTCATCAAGATACCCAAATAGAAAGTTAAAAAGCAGACATGACCTGATCATCTATGGTAAAATCATGGGTGCAAATCTCCAATCTTCTAAACATGATGCAGGAAGATTTCCTTTATACGAGAATCTATTTCAAATGTTATGATTTCTTCCTTGTTTTTATCTTCTCTATCAATTCATACTCATCTTTTTTCCCACCATTTGTTTTTGTCTTCTACTCACAGCAATGCAGGGCTCCTGCTTACATCTTTATATGTAATTTTATATCATGAGGCTACCTGAGGACAAAGCACAAGAATACAACCATTTCTTCAACAGCTGCTAGTGTGGACTCACTGGTAATCTGGTTGGAAATTTTAATCTATTATTTGGATTCATTGCATTTCAGCTTAACAATGTTTCTTCCATTGCTTGCAAATTATTGAGGTGTTATTTTCTACACCACGTATGCTTTCTGACTCCTTCCTCTATTCCCTTAAACACAACAAACACTCTGCTAATTAGAACTCTTCATACAAACTACAGCAACAATCTTTTCCTCTAGCATGTGCATACTCATGCACACAGAAGCACATGGACACAACACACAGAATTACAAAACAAACAGAAACACATACACACATACATGCACATACACGCCAGAATTTCTGAATATTTGGCCACCAACTTCGAGCCTTTTGTTAAAGTCCAAAGAGCTCAGAGAGGTCTTTCTGAACAACTCTAAGTAGATTTTCAGTTCTCCAGTTACTATCCCATGCCTTGATACCCCAACATTTTGCATCTATGATTTTGATGAATAATCATAAACTTATTTGTTTGCTTGCTTATATGTTGATTGTCTGTCCAGCTCAAAAATACATAATGGTATATACGTTTATTTCATTGGCCGCTATATACCTTAGCACAATATTTAACACATAGTGGGTGCTCAATATATATTCTGGATAATATGAACTTCAGAATGCTTCTATAAAGCTTTGAATCTCTTCTAAACTATGCTACAACTGCAGAAGCTAGAGATGAGGGAAAGAACCATTCCTGTATCACACATCAAAACAGTGAGACATAAAAGAACTAAAAACACCTCGCAATGGATGAATGAAAAGGCTATTCCGCTCTTCACTATTTACAACCCCAGGCCAGACCCCTGCTCTATCTCCAGTTTGGAAACAAAGTGAGCAAATGCCTTTAGCATGACTTTGACCAAGGACTTCTCAGGAGATGCTTTGAGGGATCTCAAATGCCCACTTGAGCAAGCAAGTTTCCATCAGAAGCAGACATGTGTTGCGGACTCTGAAAGGGGAAACCTTCTTTGTGTCACAGCTGAAAGCACCACTCTGGATATTTAAAGCAAGCCCTCTTTTAAAAAATTAATGACCTGAAAGGGGAGAGAAGAAGCTGCCTATGTAATGCGGAAAGAGGAGCTGGATGACCACAGCCCTGGTCCCTCTCCAGATGATGTCATCAGCAGTCCAGACAATACATTTGTAGCAGCGTGGCTGTCAGAGATGGTGCAGCATTTCAGCAGAAGTGAAGGAAGGTGGTGGAAACAGAACCTGAAGAGAAGATGTTTTTCATATCTGGCTGACATATGTTTTTATATCCTTTGGGTAATTAGATTATCCAGAGAATAACACAGAAACCACAGTTATCTCTGGCTCTAGGAGCCAAGATGTTTGGCATCTGTAAGAATAGGCAGAGTGGCAAATGAATCGTTCTCTGCTACTTGTCTGCTGAGTGTGGCCGTTTGTTTGAAAGATGAGCAATAGAATACTTGGTTTGTTTTCTCAAGAAGTCAACCCACTCATTGTGTACCATTACTAGGGATTCTCACACTCATAAATATGTGACAAGGCAGAAGACAAGTGACCTGGGTGTGATGGGCCATGCCTGCAATCCCAGTCTCTGAAAAGCTGCAAGTGGAGAACTGCACCTTCATCCCTGCTTCTCTATAATACAGTTTCCAGTGGTAGCTTGATGTAACAATATGAATTTGTTTTCATTACTTTCCTGCCTAACAACTTGGATTTCCATTGCTTCTTGAATAAAAGTCAAGATCCTTCTGTAAAGAGAATCTCATGTGCTCTGATATTCACATACTTCCCCCATATTCCCACTTACACACGTGGCTTCACTGTTCCATTCTTCCAGCCACAGCACCTTATTTTTCTTAAAAATGTCATAGCTTAGCTTTTACCTATGTCATTCTTTGCACATGCATGTTCATCTCCTCATGCAAACATGACTATCCTCATGCATGTTATTGGTTTCAAAGTTGCTGCCCCAGTGAAGCATTCTCTTAACCCACTCTCTCAGTCCATTCACCTGTATGTGCTCTGTTCTTTCCCATGACAACCTGACATTCCCCTCCCACATGGTAGGCAATTTTCAGTTCTTGACTATGTGTTAGTTTCTTTGATTAGTTGTTAAATTGGCTATAACATGGGAGTGTGAAGGAGTATATTGCTTATTCTCCAAGAGTAAGAAACATTATATTGCCAGTACAAGCATGTTGCATAACTAAAAGAAAATTAACCTTCTTTTTGCTACTGACCCTGAGAAATCAAATGCCTGAATTCCATTCCATGGAGGTTGGTCGAAGCATGGACTATACTTCACATCATGACAATGACAACGATAACTATAATTATAGTGACAACAATTATGTTCACCTTCCATTTATTGAGTCCCTACTATGTATTAGGCACCAAGAGAAGAGGTTTCTAGTCTCCTTCCAAAAGTGCTAAGAAAACAGATTCAGAGGGGTTAAGCACTTTGTCCAAAGTCACATATCTACAAACTTCCAGGACTTGAATTTAAAATTAAATTTGCCCAAATTCAGTTCTATGACTCACCACATAGTATCTTCTTCTGACTTGGTAAAGTAGTTTCTCTCAGCCTAGGAATAAATCAACCACACAGGAATCATTCTCCTTTGATATATGACCAAGATATGAACAAGAGTGAGGCAGTCATATAAAAGAAAGTCTCGCAGAGGGAAGAGTGCATTGTAATGATGTGTATGGGAGCTTTGTCTCTCTCTGACTTCAGATAAAAATGGAAGTCACTTATGTTTTTTTGACTGTAGAAACTGAGCTATGATGATGTATTAACATGTAAAAATCATAGAACATGGGCTGTAAGGAGCAAGAAAAAGACATTTATCTACTGAGGATCTTGCTAAATGACTGGTAAAGACAAGTTGAACTAAAATAAAATTTCTAGAACTTTCCTTTTTCTTATAGCCCCGATTGTGCCCATTCTTGTCCAGCCTTACAAAAATTCTATCTGAAATGTAAAAAGTTAATGAGAAATTGAGCATTTTTTAAAAATAAAAACACTTAAATTACCTTTTTTTCCTTCTCAGGTATCTTTTTTTGTTTGTTTGTTTTAGTTTTAATAAGAAATAACAATGGGACAGTTTCACTACATATTAGTAGGATAACCACAACAATTAATATAATTCACATTGTTGCCTTCATAATAGTTGTTCCGAGTATTCAGACATGATAATTTTTCTAAACATTATTGGTACAAATATTTCTTCTCATTGAACTAATAGAAAGTAGTTGTATACATAAAACAATATTTCATAATAGTAGTGGGTTATCGGGAGAACTGTCAATGTCGGATCTGGATTTACTTTTAATATCTCATGGTTATACTGTTCTCCTGGGTAGTTAAGGCCAAGTTAAAGCAAGATCTATATAACAAAACATGTCACTTTTGTATCTGACAAGGTCAGTCAAATCACCTCAGGATTAACCTTGAAACCATGCACAGCATTTTGTAGATCTTTTGTCAGTATCAGCCATCTGGATGATTCACAGCCATTGCTTGACCAGCTTGCTCTCTGTGAAAGCCTGAGAGAATGTTTTTTTCTCTAAATGACTCTTCTTAGGCCCACCACATATCATCAGTCCCTTTCCTCTATGTACCCATAATCTTAAACAGAAAATTTGGGACTTCACTGAGTTATAGGATATTACAGTACAGGTTCTCGTATGTCCTGAGTCCTCACTGACCTTGAAGAGCTAAGGCCAAAATATTGGCTATTCTTATAGCCTTTCTTTTTCTCTAATTTTTCAATCTGAAAACTTAAGTTGTTAACCCCCAGAAGAGAAACTTAGTGATACTATTACTCTATAGCATAGGTATTTGAGCTTAACGTCACTGTCTTTCAGAATATTAAGTGCCTTAGACTTAACATGGAGCTGGTATTCCTTTTTAGGTATCTTGAAGAAAATTTTAAGAACATATTTTCTTAATGTTATATGTTTGGAAAAAAAACGGAATGAGAGGTATTCAGTGAAGATATGTAAATGACATTTACCACAGCACTTCTGCCGTAAAAAATTTTCTCAACAAATCAATTTTGAAAACGCTGTAAAGAATGTTTAAATGACAGAAGAGAACTAGATATACACAAGCACTTTAGATATTGACTACGGATAAACTTATTAGAAATCACTCATTTAAGACATTTTCCAAGAGGTCTACATGGCAACTACAATTTCAATTAATACACTTCATTTAAAGATAGCCTACACTTATTTTAAATTTTGCATAATTTAAAGCATTATTGATCTATAGCTATATTATTCAAAATTAAGGCAACATCAGGTATTTACATCATTCTTCCCTTTGAAAGTCTAACAATAACCACAACAGCCGGGCATGGTGGCACATGCCTGTAATCCCAGCACTCGGGAGGCTGAGGCAGGAGGATCGGTGCGAGTTCGAGACCAGCCTGGGCTACAAAAGTGAGCTCAAGGCTAGCCTGAACTGCACAGCGAGACCCTGCCTCAAAAAAGACTAAATAAATAAATAAATAAATAAATAAATAAATAAATAACCGCAACAGTAGAAAACTCTTCTCTTTATTTTTTAATGCGTAAGTTTTTCACTGTAACTCAGTTGTTTGACATACAAACTTGGCTTTGCTTTATTCAAGGCAAAATAGTCAAATAAAAAAACTGAGCTGCTTATTAGTCTTATAGTTTAATGCTTTAACTTCAAAAAATCTGACAATCCTTTTTAAGAAATTATAGTGTACTAGGTAAAAGTACGGATAAAGTAGCAATCTGCATATATCACTGACTGAGCTCTGCAGACCTATTCAGAACTATAAGGTGTGTCTTCTAATTTTCCAGAGCTGAGATACTAACAAAAAGCAAAGAAATGGTTCTAATGATATTAGAACAAAACTTAAATATATAAGCTTAAAATGAATGCTAAGGGGTCTCACTGAACGTGGTGGAAGGTGTGGGGTTTCCAGTGTGTCATCTTTGTTGGCACAGCCAGGCTTACATACAAGTAAACATATCGAAGGGACCTGCACTGGGCATTGATCTTGGGACCAACTACATTGTGTGAGTGTCTCCCAACATGGAAAAGTGGAGTTAGTTGCCAATGATCAGAGAAATCAAACTACTATGTCACTTTCACTGGCACTGAATGACTGACTAGAGATGTGGCAAAAAATCAAGTGGCGATGAGCCCCACCAACACAGTTTTTGATTCTAAGCATCTGATTGGACATACATTTGATGATGCTATTGTCCATTCTGATATGAAGCACTGGCCCTTCATGGTGGTGAATGATGCAGGCTGTCCCAAGGTTCAAGTAGAATACAAAGGAGAGACAAATATCTTCTACCCAGAGGAGGTGTCCTCCATGGTGCTGACAAAGATGAAGGAGATTGCAGAAGCTCAGCAAGGGAAGACTGTTACCAATGCTGTGGTCACTGTGCCAGCTTACTTTAATGACTCTCAGCGTCAGACAATCAAAGATGCTGGAACTATTGCTGGTCTTAATGTACTTAGAATTGTCAATGAACCAACAGCTGCTGCTATTGCTTATGGCTTAGACAAAAGGGTTGGTGCTGAAAGAAATGTACTGGTTTTTTTCATTTAGGAGGTGGCACTTTTAATGTATCCATCCTCACTATTGAAGGTGGAATTTTTGAAGTGAAATCCACAGCCAGAGACACTCACCTAGTTGGAGAAGATTTTTGACAACCAAATGGTCAATCACTTTATTGTTGAATTCAAGCATAAGCACAGGAAAGACATCACTGAGAACAAAAGGGTTGTACCCAGTCTTTGTACTGCATGTGGGTGAGCTGAGAGAACCCTCTGTTCCAGCACTCAAGGAAGTATTGAGATTGATTCTCTCTTGAAGGAATTGACTTCTACAACTCCATTACTTGTGTTTAATTTGAAGATTTGAACACTGACCTGTTCTGTGGCACTCTGGACCCCGTAGAGAAGGCTCTTCAAGATGCTAAATTGGACAAGTCTCACATCTATGACATTATCCTGGTGGGTGGTTCTAACTGTATCCCCAAGATCCAGAAGCTATTGCAGGACTTCTTCAGTGGAAAAGAATTGAATAAGAACATCAACCCTGATGAGGCTGTTGCTTCAGGTGCAGCTGTCCAGGCAGGCTTTTTATCTAGAGACAAGTCTGAAAATGCCCAAGATTCGTTGCTGTTGGATGTCACTCCTCATTCTCTTGGTATTGAAACTGCTGCTGGTGTCATGATAGTCCTCATCAAGCACAACACCACCATTCCTACCAAGCAGACCCAGACTTTCTCTACCTATTTGTACAACCAGCCTGGCATGCTCATTCAGGTATACAAAGATGAACATGCTATGATCAAAGATAACAACCTGCTTGGCAAGTTTGAACAGAAAGGCATACCTCTGGCACCTTATGGTGTCCCTCAGATTGAAGTAACTTTTGATATTGATGTCAGTGGCATCATCAATGTTTCTGCCGTTGATAAAAGTGAAGGAAAGGAGAACAAGATTACCATCGCTAATGATAAGGACTGTTTCAGTGAGGAGGACATAGAGCACATGGTCCAAGAAGTCGGAAAGTACGAAGCTGAAGATGAGAAGCAGAGGGACAAAGTGTCCTCCAAGACTTCATGGGAGTCCTATGCTTTCAATATGAAAGCAACTGTTCAAGATGAGAACCTTCAGGGCAAGATTAATGATGAAGATAAACAGAAGATTCTTGACAAGTGTAATGAGATCATCAACTGGCTGGACGAGAATCAGACTGCAGAGAAAGAAGAATTTGAACATCAGCAGAAGGAGCTGGAGAAAGTCTGCCATCCCGTCATCACCAAGCTGTGCCAGAGTGCAGGTGGCAGGCCTGGAGGAACGCCTGGGGCTTCCCTGGTGGAGGAGCTTTTCCTTCTGGTGGTGCTTCCTCTGGTTCCACCATTGAAGAGATTGATTAAGCCAACCCTAAATAACAGATATAGCATTCTTCCACAACCAGTAAAATTGAAGGACCTAAATTTGTAGCAAATCGTGGCAGTTATTAAAGTTGAGCTGCTGTAGTAAAGTACTGGGTATTCTCAACACTTGAATAATTGAACATGTACACAGGGAAGCATAGCATTGCACTTTAAGCACTGTACTTTAAGTGGAAATGCAATGTCTTCAATAAAAATTGTTTGAATTAGAACCATATAGTTGTCTCAGTGAAAAAAATGAATAGTGATGTAAAATAATGGAAGTGTGAGATTCCTTAATATAGAGACTTTATGGTGTTCAAAGCTTCCAATTGGAACCTAGCAAAGTACCTTACACTTTTAAAGTATTTATGTGTTTGGTTCTTATATGAATGAATGAATGAATGAATGAATGAATGAATAGATGGATGGATGGATGGATGAATGATAAGAATTGAATGTAAAAGGGCTGCTGAGATAGCTCAACAGGCTAAGTGCCTTCTTAGGTAAGTATAGGAACCAGGGATATATCCCCTGCATGACATACATGTTGGCTCTGCTCCCAGGTATGCTTAGTGGGCCACCTAGATCAGGCGTAGGGTTGCATGCCTGTAATACCAGCCCTGGGTAAGCTGAAAACTGGAGGATCACTATGAATCTGCTGCTGCATAGTGAGGCCCTGAACCAAATACATTAAAAATTAACACAAAATGTAAGACCTCCCTAATTAACATTTCATTTACCATAAAAAGGGTAGCAATTTTTAAACCAATAACATTGTACAATATTACTCTTACAAAACGACAACAATCTTTTGTTATGAGGCCATTATCTGCACAGTGTTTTCCCTTATATGTATCAATAGTAACTGAAACTAAGTAGGAAACAATTCTTCATACTCCCAGTGAGTAATGAGAATAATTTGTATTATACAATGTTCTCATTGGTGGAAAAAAAATCTTGACACCTTCAATTGAGAGGAGAGGGCTACAATGGATCAGTTTTTACAGAACTCAGTATACAGTCAGCTGCATCCAAGGCAGAAGTGGTAAGGCAGAGCAACGTGGCTTAGGAAAGCTTCACATCCTATGAACATCAGCAAGCAGAGAGTGAAGGGATGAGCCAAGACCAAGAACCCGTCGTTCTAAGTCAGACCAGAAGTGATCCAACTTGCAGAAGGCTCCACCCCCTCACAGCACATTCAGCTACTGAAATTGCCCATGAACTAATCCCTTGAGAAGTACAGCATCCCCACGATCTAGTTACCTTCAGGAGACATTAGACTTCTTTTGGACATGATCAATCAAAACCATGATTCTTATCCATTTCATTATACAGAATGAATTGTTTTTTATCTGTAGAAGTCACCAACGTCATAAGAGTTCCAATGGTGCTACAAAAATATCCAAAGGCCAAAGTCTCTTCTGAGGCTCACAGCAAACTCATAGCTGTTAGCCTCCTGTAAAACTCATAAAGTTTAATACTTCCAACATCCAATAATATAGACTAAATGTTACCACTCCTAAAGGGAGAATTACAGGTATAAAGTAAGTGGACCAAAGCAAGACCACAATCCCACTATGCAAACACTAAATCCTACGTTTCTAAATTCAGCACCTGGATAAAATTCAGGTGTGACATATATTCCAAAGGGCACTAGTATCCAATGCATATGCCAGTACTGATGACTTCCCACGTGGCCTTACTCTTGGGTAGGCTGCATTCACTGCTGTGGGGTTCATCAGGAAAAAAAACTATTTTCATTGCATCTTAAACATTTTGATGCTTCAACTGCATCTCTGACTTCACTCTCCAAGGTTTTCACACTGTTCTCTCAGGGTCTTATTGTCTAAGCCTCAGTCTGGAACTCTCTTTACCTGCATTAACTCTGACATTTTTCAAACCTGAGCCTCATAGTAAGGATGACCCTCATAGTAAGGTTGTCGTTTGTTTAATCAGTAGCTTGGGCCCCTTGTATGATGGTTGAAGAGGCCTCTCATGTTGTCAGAGGCCTGCAAATTGTGAGCAGGGTATTAAGTAATCAATACGTCAGTATGTATTCTGAAGCATGGGATCCATGAGCTTCTTGAATGATAGCTTTGTGCTTTTGTGCCTCTGGACCTACCATTGGCTAAGTATTGCTGATTTCTGAGATGTCCTCAAGTTGCATTTTTTAGATCATGCAAAGTACTTGGCTTATTTTTAATTTGAATCTTTTCATCAACCACTTTCTCCAAAACTCTAATTTTGCTAATGTTTCCTTTTCAGCCATCCTTCCAAATTATTGCAGTCTTTTCTTTCTTTGATTTTTGCTGCTGATGGTCTAAACGCAGACAATACTCATGATACACACACTACTTTGAGATGTTTTGAAATTTTTCCTGAAAGATTAATTAGTCTAACATCTTTAAGTTCAACCTCAGATAAGGTCTTAGGATGTAGGCAAAATGTTGACAGGTTCTTTGGCCGATTATAACATCTACGATCTCTAGTCTAGTTGCCTAACTACTTCTTGAGACTGATCTCTATTATCCACATTCCTATAAGCATTCTGGCTATCCAAGCTTATGCCTGAGTCTCTGATAAGTCTTTCATTAATCATATTAATACTTCTCTACCCATCATATATAAACTTGTGCAAACTTTTTTTTTTTTTTTTTTTTTTTTTTTTTTTTTTTTTTTTTTTTTTTTTTTGTATTTTTGAGACAGGGTCTCACTATGCAGTTCAGGCTGGCCTTGAGCTCACTTTTGTAGCCCAGGCTGGTCTCGAACTCAGCACCGATCCTCCTGCCTCTTCCTCCTGAGTGCTGGGATTACAGGCGTGCACCACCACGCCCAGCTTGGGCAAACTTTTTTCCTCAAACATGTTTTCAAACTCTTTTGAAATACCTGATCAGGTATAGACACAGCAATAATCCTAGTTCTCTGATATCAAAGTTTGCATCAGTCACCTTCCAGTTCCTGAATAAAGCGTACTCTAGATGTGGAACTTTAAAGAAGGAGATGTTTTATTTTCACTTATGTTCCAGAGTACGCAGTACATAGTTTATTGGTTCCAAGGTAGGAAATAACATAATAGAGGGACATACTAGCCAGCTACATATTAATTCTAAACAAAAGTTATTATTAAAGGTCTTCATGTTAAAATTGCACCCCAAAGGGGAAAAAACATAAAATAATAAAAGTTCAAATTCTACTTTCATCAAAAGCATTTTCAGTGATAAATACATTCAAGATAGCCTTTTAAACTTTAATTAGAACTGCAGTTTTCCCCATCAATTAAAATTCCACATCACAATATAACTGCAATGACAGTGTTGGAAGGATAGTACTCTAGAACTGATTCACAGAAAGCATTCATTCAAAGCTCACTCATACATGGTTGATTCCTTCTTTTCTGGTCTCTGAAATAAAGAGAACAAAAGCGATAGCTGAGGGACAGCCCTAAGAGACGGTGACTAGTGATATTTTAATGGTTTCTTATATAAAAAGCTAACATAAATTGTTTTTTAACTTGTAAGGCTTCCTTGAATGTCAGTAATTATTTAAAATAAATTTTAGAGCCCACTTGACTCAAAAGCCACTTTTTATAGCAACAGACATTGGAGGTGTCTCTCCTGAGGTCATAAGCTCCTAAGTGGTACAGCTCAGGAAAATTTATTTCAAGAGATAAAAATATGTGATGCCATGAAGGAATCTGCCAGAATGAAACACATTAATTTATATAACTAACAGAGAAAAACAAATAAAAAATTACACTACATAGAAATCAGTGGAGCCGGGCGTGGTGGCTAACACCTGTAATCCCAGCACTCGAGAGGCTGAGGCAGGAGGACTGATGCGACTTCGAGGCCATCCTGAGCTACAAAAGTGAGCTCAAGGTTGGCCTGAACTGCATAGCGAGACCCTGTCTCAAAAAGACACACACATTCACAAAAAAAAAAAAAAAAAAAAAAAAAAAAAAAAAAAAAAAAAAAATCAGTGGCACCATGACTTTTTGGATAATTCACTTTCTAATGTGCTAAACCATCAAATCCTTTCTGTAAATTAGGGTCTAGAATTAAGTTATGCAATATTGGGTCCCATTTCTCAAGTCCATGCTGCTTAAACCTGGCCATACTCAGCCAGCAGAAGGCATCCCAGCTTCACTTCTAAATTTCAGTCCATATTGGCAAAACTAATGTATGATTATGAAGATAGACCTCTTTAGACAGTGGTGTTGAAGAACTAAGAGAGCTTTGAGTTGTTAACCACACTTTGGAAGTAATTCATCAGGCCCTTAATTACCATGAAATAAATGTTGCCAGCCTCAAATAAAGAATTTGCTGAAAGAGGGCCAATAGATTATTTTTCCAACACAGTTCATGAAGATATAGACAACAAAAACATACAGAGATCCAGAAAGTAGGTATATATAACCCCAAAGCATCCCAGGGAATCACCCCAGCGAACTTTTCCTTGTGAAAAGCTTATTCTGTAGCTATGACATGAGTACAGAAAGTGACATCATTTGTGGGACATCTGTCCCTAGTAGGTAGGATCTTGAGACACTAGCCAAGGACACCTCCAATTTCCTTGGACATGTTTGCTGAGAGACTTGCATGGCTCCTGCCCACATGACTCACAGCTTTAGTAATTGCAAGATGTGCACACTAACAAATGAAACAAGCACATGCCCATAACTGGGTTAAATTGGTGAAACCATTTTAAAACCCCTTTAGTTAACTGGAAATGACCAGAGGGGTCCTCCATTCTGTAGCTGAACAACGGAAATGCTTCCAATGAATGCTTCGCTTCCCAGAGGTGAGCTGAGATCATTCTGATGGTGTAATACTCTCTGTTTATTTTTAGATCAATAAGCTAGAACTCACTGGCTGACTGCTGGGCATGGCCAATTCATGTGGAAGCTACAGCTCAGAAAAGATGTTTTCCAACTATGAGGTCTTTAATTTGTCGTAGTGCATATTTTTTTTTAAGAAATGGGGTGGATTATAAAGTCCACTAAGCTTTGCTTTATTATATTATTAAAAGTACTTGTTAAATTTACCTTCACTATGGCAATACCATCTAGATGCTAGGAAAATTATGTTAACAACATATTTATTAAGTTGTATTGTCTGAATAGCTAGACATTTGAAAGCAAAAATAACAATGATCTACTGTTATAAAGGGGATAGTTATAGTTCCATGGGAGGATACAGTAGGGTCACCTAACCGGGTCAGAATGTGGTAAAGAAGGTTTATTAAAAGATTGACAGTCAGCATGAAACCTGGAGGTGTTTGTTAAACAGATAAAGAATGAAAGGAGTTAAAAGACCTGAGCATGAGAGAAGAAATGGCACAATTGGATAACAAAGTAGTAAGATGAGACTGACAAAGAAGGTAGAGACTCACTGATCAGAAGCTATGGAGGCCATACTAAGAAGCTATCTAATCCTAGGCCAGGCAGAGGCAACGAGCGTCTGGAAGTCAGTACATGTGACACTTTCTGAGCTCCTTCAGAATCATTCAAAGGAGAGGAAAAGGACCACAGGAAAAGAGCCAGAGGCCACAATGAGTTCCATAGAGGAGAGGAATACATTCAGGTATCAGCAAAGAAGATAGTTATTTAACTAATGGTCAACGTTTAACACCCAGCTGAACTGACTAAGAATGGTTCTGGGTATGGACGCTCACCTGAGGACTGCTGCCAGTAGCAAGAAAGCAAAACTGCGAGGAAGGTGGTGTGCTATTTATTCTCCTGTTTATTCTCCTGGAGAAGCTTGTTAAGTTAGTTTTCCTGATATGAAGTCAGCCGTTCCTGATAGAGGAGCTCAGGTCCTCTCTGGGATCGAGGGTGGCTGTGGTTTTTTCTCAGGGGAGCTCTAGTTCTTTCTTTGAGCATTGCTTCCTGGCTCCAGTGAAGCTCTCTCCAGCCTTCTGGAAGAGACCCTTCTCCCCACTAGCTCAGAGCTTCTAGATTCTATTTTTTTCTTCCTTTAGCTCTTCCCAGTGTAGAACCTTGATATGCTGTCACATAAGACAATGTCATGGGCTCTAGACCTCCAGAAGCACTCACAGAGGACCTAACACAGGATCTAAGACCTCAGCTGGCTTCTTTGGGTCTCTAGTGTGTGAACAGAGTTCTTGTACTTCTCTGTAGTTCACTTTTACAGAAGAATACTATAAAATAATCCTCAAATTTTGTTTGCTTCAATAAACATATTCCCTGTTACAACAATTCCTGACTACAACAGAAGAGAACCATAGTAATGGAAATGCATTGCAAGTAGAAACAGAAAAATAAATCCTGCACTGTATTTTGGGAGCAGTAAGTGTAGGATGATATGCATGGCATTAAACAATGTTTTTTTGGTGAGAATGTCATTTGATAATAAAGAAGTAATAAATTATGTATTTATCATATTTCTTATTTGCTTATGTGCCTTCTGAGTTCTAAACAAAAGATCTTTTGCTAAAATATATGTTCAGTCCTGAGTATCTTTTCCTTTTCTTTAATAACTGTGAGTGATACAGTTGTACCTTGATGCACAAATTGGATTCTTCACACAATTCTGGTCTCAAACTGAATTGGATACAAACCAAATTCCCTTTCCCGATAAGGTCAGCATTAAAGCTAACCACTGAATTTAATTTGTTCTTGCTCAATTTAGTTTCCCACCATAATTCTGAAGTAATTAAGTAAGTAAAATGAGGTACCACTGTACAATAATGAGCTGCCCTCTTTCTAGAATTCTGTTTAACAACGCGGTGGCTTTTGGTTGTTGTCATCCAATTTTGGAAGAACTGAGATCCAGCTTACACCCCATGCTGGATAAGCACTGTACTTCACTACATTACACCCAAGCTTATAGGTTGTGATGTTTTGAAAATATTCATCTCAGGATTCATATCATAGCTATCATTTTTGCTTCTATATTCTGATAAACTTTTATATTCTCTCATGCTTAGTTATCTTATTTAAACAAAAACAGCAGAGTAGGAAAATATGGGTATTTATCATTAAATATCATTAAATTCAATTACACTCTACTAATAGTCAAAATCGTGGTCACCATGCCAATGTTAATAAAACAATTTGTCTTAAAGTTTAAATGGACTTGCGGATGCAGCTTATCTTCATGAGACTGTGAACTTGGAAAATGCATATTATCAAAATATTTAGGTTATCACAAGTTATTTGCTAATTGTTACTATTCCAGGAAATTTAATTTAATGAGCTGTTAAAAATAAAATAAAACTAGATATCTGCATTATTTTGTAGTGAAATCAAATTTAGATTGAATATTGGACTAAAAATTGTAGAAAGCAAAGAAGGAAGTAAATAAAGAATGAAAGAAGGATAGCAGGAAAATAAAAAGGAAGACAGGCAGGAAGAAAAGACAAAAGCATAATAGACAACTGCAAAAAGACACAGGTAAAGATGTTTAATTATCTTGGCATTCCAATACATTTTTAATAAAGTTACAATAAAGGAAATTATCGAACTTTTTAATGTCATATTAAGCATTGAACAGAAAAATACTAAAAAAAATTGGTGGATTTGATTATATTCATTTTAACTTCTTTAATTGTTATGAAAAATACCAACACACTTTAAAGATGAGTAAAAAAATAACAGTTATTGGTAACTATTTTTTAAAAAACACAATGATATAATCACCTTCTGAAAAGTTGAAAAAAACTTATATTTTAAAATTCTGTAATGATTTCAAAAATCATGAAAATCTGTGATCTTTTAATTGTAAAATGAGTGACTGAAAAGGTCTGCAGCTTTGCGTGGTGGCACACGCCTATAATCCCAGAACTTGGAAGGCTGAGGCAGGAGGATCAGCGTGAGTTAGACACCAGCCTGGGCTACAAAAGTGAGCTCAAGGCCAGCCTAAACTGCATAATGAAAACCTGTCTCAAAAAGACAAAGAAAAAAAACAAAAAAAAAACAGTCTTTGGGTTTTCTATCTTAGTATATTTGGGCTTCTATAACAAATATCTTATACTGGGTGGTTTATAAACAGGATAAATTTATTGCTAATATTTTGACAGGCTGCATTGTCTGAAATCAATATAGCAGCAGGTCAGTAGTCTAAAGACTTATTCCTAAGAGATGGCACCTTCTGTATGTCCTCATGTGTTGGAAATATAGACAAGCTCTTTCTGGGTTTTTGTGTAAGTATAGTAGCATTCATTAGAAAGAAACTTTGAGGACCTTATAACTTCTTAAATTGCCCATTGCTTAATACTATCACAAGAGAAATGGCTTCAAAACTTCAATTTTGAGAAGAGAACACAAATTTCATACCACAGGATTTCCTTATTGGTATTTTTTTTAAATAAACACTCATAATTAAGCACCTTTTTATTAATGTTCTGCATATGCTTCTTCATGTTGAGAAAAATTGTACAGAGTGGATGGTGTATCTTAGAAGACATTCCATAATGCTCATAGCTCATCCATACATTCATGAACATTTAATAAATAACCTCTATGTGCATTTCATTGTTTTAGTTGTAATGAGCTATAGGCTAAAATAAAATAAGTCACAGTATGTTAATGTTCATTATTAATCACACATATACTGAATGCCTTCCATATTGTAGAGTTGTACTAAATGCTCAGAATAAAATGACAGAGAAAAGATCCCAGTGGTGGAAATAATAAAATAGATGCAATGGAGAGGAAGAGAGAAAGAGACAGACAAACAGACAGACAGACAGACAGACAGACAGAGACTGAGACAGAAAGACCAAGAGAGAGGCAGAGAGTGAGAGAGAGACAAAGAGAGACAGAGACGGAGACAGAGACAGAGAGACAGAGTGAAAGACAGAAAGAGAGAGAGAGAGAAACAGAGAAGAAAGGGAGAGAGAGAGAGAGAAAGAAGAACAGAGGGAAGACAGAGAAAGAGGGGGGGAGAGATAGAGGTAGAGATAGAGGTAGAGATAGAGAAATAAAGACAGAGACAGAGACACAGAGGCAGAGAGACAGCGAAAGACAGACAGACAGATAGACAGACACACACACACACACACACACACACACACACACACACACACAGCTGTGTAGGGTGGCAAAGGCATTACATAACCAATAAGCACAGCACAGGAAGTAGTCCCATACAGGTTGCACCAAGTTCTGTGTGAGCAGACTCAAATGGGCACCCCACTCTGCTCAAGAAAATCACAGAGGGCTTCCTGCAGCCCATGCAGCTGCTTATGATATCTCCATGGTGAAGAACATAAGGATAATAAGGGAACATTTTAAAGTATTGGAAACAGGTCCAACCTTATCCTTCTTTGTACAGAGAACTAAAATTCTCTTCATCAAAGAAAGTCTGGGAAAGCCCCAGAAGATGCCCACTCCACCTAGGACACAATAAGAGTTCTGGGTCTCCAACCCTCTCCTGGAGCCTCTCACTTCTGCTGTAAGGAGAAAAGAAGGAACTCCTGTCAGTAGAGAAGGTGCTTTTCCTCTGAGTCACTGCTCCACAACAACTAAGAGGAATCTCGCAGGAGGCAAAATGGGGTTTCCCCAATCAAAATAGAGGCTGATTCAAAATTAATTCATTTTGTCAGAGGAGACAAAATGAAGACTTTCTGTGTCTGATGCCAGTGTTAAGCACCCAACCTCCTGCTTTGTTCAACTCAGTACTACTTTTAGCACATAGATGCCAAAGGAATTAGCATAGTTAATATAGCTCTTGTGGTACCTGGGAGCAGGATACCAGAACTAAGCTGCAAACTGAGCTCTGATCTGAGAACTGGGAGGCCTTAGACCCATTGTTAGCTCTGCCATTATTTGCTTTGGCAGAAACCTTCTTTGGGATTCATCTTACCCTATTAATAATGTTATCGGGATTATAATTCCCTGAATGATACTTTCCAGGTACCACAAGAGCTACATTAACTATGCTAATTCCTTTGGCATCTATGTGCTAAAAGAAGTACTTAGTTGAACAAAGCAGGAGGCTGGGTGCTTAACACTGGCATCAGACACAGAAAGTCTTCATTTTGTCTCCTCTGACAAAATGAACTCATTTTGAATCAGCCTCTATTTTGACTGGGGAAACCCCATTTTGCCTCCTGCGAGATTCCTCTTAGTTGTTGTGGAGCAGTGACTCAGAGGAAAAGCACCTTCTCTACTGACACTTAACTTTGTCAGCAGGTCTTTCTGGATTCCAGTAACTTTGTCATTTACTTAAGCCAGTGAAATATGGAAGAAGTGGCAACGCTGACTCCAGCCTGGGACCTAAAGAGAAATCACAAGTCTGTGTTTGCCTTTTTGAGGGCTTCTTCTGTCTGTGAGAATAGTATATCCTCAGGAGCCCAGAGAAGATATATGGAGTCCACCTGAGCCCGTCCTGAGGTCTGCGGGCCAGCCTCCACTAGCTAAGCCCAGGAGACCTCAGCCATATGATGACACAAAGATCAATGTATATGGGGCAGACAAACTGCAGCAATGTAGAGCCTTGACATATTTTTATTATTATAAGTCATGGGGACATAATGGCTATTGGCTCTGCAATAGCATTGTTTTAGCCAAAAGGTGACTATAGCAGTGGCCCTTATTGAACCAGAGTCCTCAGATTTCCCTGTTTTGATTCAGGGTAGGATATCATATCAGTTTTCTATTGGTACCGTAACCAATGTATTATCTGATGTTTCTGGATAACAGAAGTTGGAAAGTGGTCTTGCTGAGTAAAAATCCAGGTACAGGCAGGGCTGCACACTTTCTAGAGACTCCAAAAGAAAATGATTTCCTTGCTTTTTCCCACTTCTAGATGCTTCCCACGTTCCTTGACTGTTGGCTACGTTATTCAGTCTTCAAGGACAACAACATACTTCTCATCTCTCTAATTCTTTTCTTCTATCGTCCACTTATGAGGACACATGGTTATATTGAGTCTGCTCGGATAGCACAGGGAAATCTTCCCACTTTAAGGTCAGCTGATCAGGAATTTTAATCATATCTGTTCTATTAATTCATTGTTACCATATTACCTAATATATTAATGGTTCTGGGAATCAGGCAGCGGACAATTTTGGTTTATACCTATTACTATTGTATTAATAGAAGACAGGGGAAAATGAGTTCTTTATGCAGCTTCAGACCCCTGCCTATGGAACAACCCACGCCAAAGCCCAGGTTATACCTCCAGTTTGGCAACCTTGGCCTGTGATTTACTTTCAGGTAGCTGTGAGGAACATTTTAAAATGCACTTTTCAGATTGCACTGCAATATTTCTATGCATTTCTTCCTCGTAATATTTTCTGGCATTGCAGAAAGCTCAGCTTCTACTCAGAGAAGGCCTTAGCCAGTTTGTTAGAATCTAGTGAATAAATACTTTAGCTTTCTAGGAAGATATGCATAGAGCATCAGCTTACATGGCTGCTAGAGGAAGTCCTCAGAATCAAAGCAGACATCATGCTTATCTTCCTCATTCTCTGTTTTGCTCTCCACTCTAGCTCTTTCTTTCTATGTTTTCTTCCCTAGTAGGCCATCTGACGCTCCATCTCTACATCATACTCAGTCTATGGAGGAATATAAGGTAAACTCAGAATAATTGCTACTGACCGAACAGCCTTATCTTAAGATTGAAAGAGCCTAGTAGGACATGTGGTCTAACCTCTAGAGTTCAGAAAGACTTCCTAGTCGGCAATTCCTCTGTCCAAGGATTTTCCAGTTTTGGTCCCTCCAGGTAAAGGGAAAGTACTGTCTCCTGAGGCAACCCATTCCTATGTGGGAGAGCTGTTGGCACCATTTTTCTCTTGAGTCATGTTCATATTGTCTTTAATCTTTTGAAGGCATCTGGAGCATCAGATAATCTTCTTAACAAAAAAAAGTGCTGAGACTTAGACCAAGAAACAACTCAATCTAAAACTTTCACTATTTGTATTAATTCCATCGAATCTTTAACCAATCTCACATATTCAAATATTCTTAATACTGGTGAAATATTTTCTGCTAATTTAGATAAAAATTTATAACCAAACTGAAAATGCTGCTTGAGACAGACTGTGAATTGGTGGGGGAAAAAAAAAAAGATAAGTTTTTCTTTTTTTAAACAACTTTACCTATGTCATTTGTGAGCACCATATTTTGGGAGATATTACTTCTAGTCAACAAGACTCAATACCTTCATCCATAAACTTAGGACAATCATGCTCACATCAGAAAGATTGTCAGAAGAATTTTTTTTCATAAACTGCCTGAAAAAGACCCTGAAATATTTATTTTTCATGGAATAAATAATACAACTGTAATTTGGGTCTCCAGCCTCTGATGGAACATAATCATAGTGAATATAGGAACAGAAAAATATTCATAAACTTCTAAGTTATGTCTTCACTTAAAAATGATTAAGATATTCTATATTAAAATAACAAAAGCCATGGTGAATTGTAGTAATAAACATCCACTGTGCCCTTTAAGTTTGATTCAGCTACTGATAGTATGAGTCGATTCTCTTGTAGGGAACAAAACTACTGCCTCAGGTGCTGATCATTTTGCAGTGTACAAATGCTCAGCCTCCTCACACTTTTCCATGTGGCATCTCCTTGTGATGGCAGACTGTAATGTCAACCTGAATTAGAAATGCCTAGAAGGGGGCCCGGCAGAATGGCTCAGTGGTCTAAAGCGCCTGCTTAGGAATTCTTGGGTGCCTTCAGGGACCGCGGTTCAATCCCCGGCACCATATGCTGCGCCAGCCCTGCCCTCCTCAGGGCAGGCTGAGACGGCCATAAAAGTAAATAAATAAACAAAAACAAAAGATCTGAAACAAGAAAAAAAAAAAGAAAAGAAATGCCTAGAAGATTGGTTCTGTGTGTGTCTGGGTGGTGGACCTACTGAAGATGGAAGCCCTGCCCTGGATGGGAGTGTCACCAACCAAAACGCCTCTAGCCTGAATGGAATTAAAAAAAAAAAAAAGTTAAATGGAGTCTCACTTCTGTTTATTTGAAAGACATCCATCTGCTGCAGGCTTCTCATGTGGACTCTGCAGCTTCCTGATATGATTCACATAGGACTCTCTAGTGAGCTCCTGACTTAAATTTTTGACTGGATCCTTTTAATATCCAACAAGGAAAAGCGCTCCTTGATTCTGTAAACTCACTGAATGTCTGAGTCAGACTAGTACTGCTCATTCACTGGTGCAGATCGGACAAAGATCCTGAGGCTGAACTTGATCTGTCCAAAGTAACAAACAGAGTTGTCTCCTAGAATGGAAACAGGAGGGACAGTAACAGTGCTGCAGATATAACCAGACAGGAAGGCAAGGGTCAGTTCACATGGGACTTTTAAGGATATGGGGGAAAGTTTCTGGATTATTTTTAGTCTGCTGAGAAAGTGTAGGATGTATTTGAAAAGAGAGCTGTGAAACAGACTTAAATTTTGTTTTATAAATCAAGCCATACTGTTAACTGACTGCAGAGTATATCTGAGGGAGGCTGGCTACAAGCAATCCTATTTCTGGATGCAAATCTCACAAGACAGAGAAGGTAAAATGTTGATCTAGATTTAAGCAAAAAAGAAAGATTAATCACATTTAACTCTGTTTCTACCCCTCTCACATGCATTTCTTCACATGTAGGGTGAAGATGGCATGGGCTAGTGTATTAGTTGTAAACCTGGTCAGATTCAGAAGATAATTTTAAGACAAAGCTGTTGGTATATGGGCAGGACTCGAATATCAAATGAACTGGACTGAGAGGAATCATGGATGTCTTCTGTATTTTAAGCCTGAGCGATGTGGAGCAAAACTACTGTTCTTTAAAAATATAAAACTATGTAGAAACTCTGAAGGACTGGCAGGAAATTATGGAAGAAGGAAAATAAATCAGAGGTTAAATTTGGGCACCTTATATTTGAATTTTGCATTAGATATTTGTGTATGTAATAAGTGTGCACAGTTACATATTTGAAAGCATCAGTATGTAGATAATTGATAATATGGCAATAAGGAGAACCCAGTGCCATCATTGGCCTGCTGACAGTATTTCTAAAATGAAAGAGACTGCTACCTGATTAGCCCATGCCCCAGGTTTAAGAGAGGGATATCTCAGGCAACTAAGGCTCCCTAAAAGTGAACAAGAAAGAGGAACACAGTGACTGATGCTGGGAGGGAGTCAGTGACATGTGAAACCAAGAGTGGGCAGTGACTCAGGTCCTAGCTGGAGAGCATATTTCAAGAAGGAGTTCACAGCACTACCAAATCAAGGGGTGGAACAACTAGCAGGAGAGGCAACTGTCAGCATCACACACATCTAACTTCTTGCTGCTCCACAAGTAAAAATCTTTTTTTTTTAACTTCATTGCACTCATTTGTCCAATTTAGCTATCCTAATAGCGGGGGTTTTGTTTGTTTGTTTGTTTGTTTTTTTTTGTTTTGTTAATGTTAACTACAATACTCACAATACTCAGAGGGTAAGTGTTGGTCTACATTCAAGCACAAAAGAAAGACTAATCATGCTTAACTCTGTTTCTACCCCTCCCTCTCTCTTTCCTCTTAAGAGAGTCTGGTGAACAATGTAGTGAAATGCAAGATGGCCTACAAGCTTACAAACATGTGTGGACTTGCTGTCTGATTTCATCTACGTAAGGTCTGATATCTTACAACTCACGTATGAAAAATTAAACCACTAGCAAAGTCCTAGGCCACAGCATCCAGAGGTTTTCTTGTCATAAGCCAGGCCTGCAACTGGGCAGTGGTTCTCAAGAAAACAGCCTGTGCTTGCATGTGACAGTACATACCTATAATCGTAGCACTCCCAGGCTGAGGCAGGAGGATCATTGCAAATTCAATGCAATTTGCAATACCATATGCTCACTAAATGCACTAGCCTGGGCTACAAAGTGAGCTCAAGGGAGCCTTAGCTGCACAGTGACACCCTGTCTCAAAAAGACAATCAATCAGTCAGTTCAGTCAGTCAGTCTTCTGGAAGGGTGGGTGAGACCTTGCCTGACCGAGGCACTACCCTCCTTTGCCAGAGTCCCAAGTTCCTTTACTACTTAAAGAGAAGTGTCAGGAGAGATTTTTCCATTCCAGACCATTGGCAAATGTTTGCTCGGATCTATTTTGGGGGCATTACCTCACCACTGCTGTCTCTTATTCCCAAAGAATGAGAAGAGCATTTCAAGAACATATTATAGTGCTCATCTTTCCGCTTTCTCTCCTGAATTCTTTCTCTTCTCTTTCTTCCTTGACCTGTTTGGACTCAACATGGATTTTGTCTGTTGTGTCATGGAAAAAGCTTTCTGAAGTCCTAGCAGAGAGCAGATGCACTGCTGTCTCACTGCTCCGAAGAGCATTCCACATCTATCTGCATCATGCACAGCTAGGAATGGCACACAGAGCGCACG
Organism: Myocastor coypus; assembly: GCA_004027025.1. NCBI lineage: Eukaryota > Metazoa > Chordata > Mammalia > Rodentia > Myocastoridae > Myocastor > Myocastor coypus. The sequence continues at coordinate 64,382 of PVJA010002265.1, read as the reverse complement.
ATATAGCCAAGCAGCTGCAAAGTCACCCATGTCAGAGTCACCGACTTCAGCCTTGCAAAGCTCACACCTGCTCATCACACACTGCCCTGGACATTTTGCTGACTAACAAAGAAAAGGAGGTCATGGAGTTCCTGAAAATAAGAGGCCCACTTTCCCAAGCTGGTTGTCACACATTCTCAAGGAGACTTTACAATCTCCTTGTGAACTTGATCCCTCATCAGTGTCATTGTCACCAGTTTACATTCAGCTGAAGAGATCTGCCCAAGATCTATCAGAACTAAAGTATAAGCACAGGCTGTCCTCTGGCTCTGGTCCTGGATTTCCACTGAATTAGGATCTCCTAAAGGTACATAGAAAAAGAGTAAAATAATTGCTACTGTCCTAGAGCTCTGAGTTTACAAAGGTTAATTTACTTAAGAGTGTGAACTAATATAAGACTCATCTTGTACCACTGTGGTAAAAAAAATAGACTTCAATTTCAGCATGCCCTGTCTGGGCTTCATCTCCTTTGTGCACCATTCTTCTCTGCCAGACGTCATGCTCGACAATTTGCACAATCTCTGAAAATTCAAATAACTGCGTCAGGTCATCCTTTAATGTAAGTAGAATTGGTATTTTTCTGTTGGAAAATTTCCTTCTAATGTTCTTTCCTGAGACATGAAACACTTGATGCTGATCCTGGCCTTAGTTGTGCATACGCTGAAGAAAGAAGAAGCATTCATGCCGATGGACCAACCAGATAGATGAGCAGATTAAGAAGCCTGCTTAGGCAGACACAAGGACCGGGGTTCCATGCAGGCCCCGCCCCTGGGGGGGGTGTGCTGAGTGGATTGAGATTGGTAGTGGTGGCCTGAGCCTATAATCCCAGCACTTGGGAGGCTGAAAGCAGGAGGATCATTAGGAGTCCAAACTGTGGTGAGACCCTATAGACCCTATACTAAATATTTTTTAAAGATATTAAAGAAACATTCATGCCCAGTGTTCCACCATGACAGTCATATAGGGTCGTTTGTTAAAAGTTGATCGTGGAAAGAGACATAAAAGGAAACTTTCTAATCTTAAAACATCCTCTCAACTCTTACCTCCTCTTCTGGAAGCAACAAATGTCCATAATTTGACAGCACGAAATACTCAAGAGAGGGTAGGAAACAAGAAAACCTTTTACTTCACCTAGCAAAAGTACTCTATTTCTGCTTTGATTCACCTTCACAAACTAGACATGTGCTCCTACAAATCTCATTTTTACTATAAACATGAGAACATCAACACGTTGGTGAACTACAGTAGATTCTAAATTCTTTTTGTTGGCTTTCCTCTCAACTCCTACCAGCAAGCTCAGTAGTAGTGTAGAGAGATTTCCACATAAGAAACCACTATGTGTTTCAGGATCACCGTTCAAACTGCCTCAAGGAAGTGCAGACGATCAGCTGCTATGTATCTATCTCCAAGGCTAGTGCATTTAGTGAGCATATGGCGTGCAGGCATTCCCTCTACCTTCTGAGGTAACAAAGAGAACAGATGTGATCACGTCATGACAGGAGAGACTGAGAAGGCTAGGAAAAGGGAAAGAAACAAGGAAGTTGGGTGTAATAACCCAAAGCCATAATGCCAGCACTTTACAAGGCTGAAGCAGGGGCATTGAGTGATTAACTACAGCTTGAGTAACATAGTACCTGTCTTAGAAACTTCCTTGTCACTGGAACTCTGTACCCAACTTGCATAACTCTAAGGAGAAAAGGCTTAATCTGGCTGATAGGTTGTAAAAGTTTTAGTCTATAGTCAGCTGGCTCAAACAGAGGAGAAACATTCCATGGCATGGCAACAGAAGAGAGAGGAAGGGAAGAGAGAGAGAGAGAGAGAGAGAGAGAGAGAGAGAGAGAGAGTCAGAGAGAGAGACAGAGAGACAGAGAGAGACAGAGATAATATCAAGGGATAGTGGAAGGAGATAGGTCTTCCACACCATGCCCCCAATGACCCTTGTTCTTGAACCAGATTTTTATCCATCAATGTCATGCCAAGCTCTAAAGCCATCTGTGCACCAATGAACCAGTGAGTGTCACCCTCTGTGATCCAGTCCTCTCACCTGGGAGCACATGAAGCTTTCCAGAGAGTTCTAGAAATAAAGAAATACTAACTTATAATAAATAGCCTATAGCAATTAATGAAATAATATTCATAAAGTTCTCAAAATAGCGCCCGACACCTGGTAAGTTCTCAATAAAAGACAGCAATTTCCAGAATGCCGCATTGCTAAATAATGCTTCCTTATCATTTATTTACTCCCAAACATTTTCCTGTTTGCAAATACACAGGTCTACATAATACTTTGCTATATATGCCGAGTAATTTATTAGTGAGAAGAAAGAAACTATTTGCAGAATCACCTTACATTTGCTGAGCACTGTGCCAAGTGCACCACGTAGATCAACAGACTTAATCCTCATCACACCCTGAGGGGTACTCATAGCTAGCATTATTTACCAGTCTAGAGAAGAGGAAATTAAAGATTAGAGAGGGTAAGCAGCTTGCTCAAGGTCATGCAGTTAATAAGCAGCAGAATCGAGATTCCAACTGAGGCACTCTGTCTCCACAGCCTGCTCACCTAAGCCAATGTAGCATGCTAAGCTTTCTTCCATCTAATATGGGTTGGGTCTCATTTTTAAAATGGGTGAAAAAGAAGAACAAACACTTGGAAGGTCACATTTGCCCAGCTGTAAGCAACATTTAGGACTTTGCTTGCCAATGTGGAAATCTGTTTCTTCATAAGCTTTTATGAGTTACGTTGCTGAGTTCCTTCACTGGCTGTCTTCTGTCTATTCTTTACAGATGACTGTCAGTGAAATTTTTGGGTTCTGGGAAGCAGCTGGATTGCTCACATAACTGCCTTTGCACTGTTCTGGCACCGAAGTGGACTGTTCTTGAATTGGACACAGATAAAATCTAGTGGCTATTGATCAGACTTTCACCACACCCCCCTCCAATTTTCCTGCCATCACATTTTACACCTAATAAGTGATATTGGTGACCTTCTAAGCTTCTTTAAAATCTTATTGATCCTTGCATGAAAGGGCCTCTCAAGGAATGAGACAAGTCCCATTTGGATCAAGCTCCCCCTGCTACACCCATACAGTTTAATCCGCAGTTCCAGACAGATGAGGTCTGTCTCTTTTTCTGGAGCTATTGCACTTAAAATGAGTACTGGGTTTGCAGGGCGACTTGCAACATGGTCAGAACCTATGTTATGGGAAACATTGCTAGCATGTATTATTACATATGTTTCTCTCATTTCCAGGAAAGCGGTATTCTTATGTGGACTTTTAAATAGTTCCACGTTTAGAAGGCAGTCCAGTTGGAATGAGGAGCACACATTCCGAAGAGGACTTGTAACTTCTAAGAGACACTTGTGCTTGCACTACACGGAACCGTGGCTCAGGGAGAGACTAAGGAGGCTCCTGAGGAAGTCCTCATTTGAAAATGGCAATGCACGCTGTGCTCCCATCTTTGATTGACTGATGTGTTGTATGTTAGAGACATCTGAACCACATTTACCAAATGCTAGCATAGTGGGTCCACCAATGATCCACCATCTAGGGTGACATGAAAGACACTTATAAATGAACTATGTCAAAGTACAGATGACAGAAAAAGATGAACATCTGTAGCCTGAGACTTAGCAGATATTTATCACTATTCTTATTGTGATCTTAGTGTCTTACTCATCTCAGACTGGTATCACAAAATACAATCAATCAGCGGGTTTAAATAACAGGCATCAGTGATGAAAGCCTAAGATCAAGATGCCGGCTGATTCAGTGTCTAGTGAAAGCCAACTCCCAGTCTTCAGATCTTCACCTTCTTGCCATATCTTTATGTAGTAGAGAGATCAGATTTCTGATCTCTTCTTTTTTTTAAGTATATTATTTCCTTAGGAACACTTCATTACTTCGTTCAAACCTCAAAGCTCTGCAAAGGCCTCACCTCTAAATACTCATCAGAAACAGGGCCTCACAATAGGCATGATGGGAGAACACAGTTCCAGCTCTAGCACCCAGAAAATTCTGCGTCCTTGCTGGCAGTCAACTTGACCATCTGTGAGTTGGTAGCATGTGGATGAACAAGGTCCTCCTTCCGTGTCAAGCTGGATCTGACACTGTCATTGTTAGAGCAGTTCTTTGTGAGATGCAAAGTCTGCAATTACTAAGGAGAAGAAAAACAAAGGATGACTCTCAGATCTGCTTTCAAGGAGGATAAGCTCGCCACTCACTGGCCCAAGGGGGTAGCCCGTGTTGTAGCAGTCTGGTGTTAGCTGATCTCCAATCTTAAACCTTCTAAATCATAAGGCCAATGTTCCAATCGATTCCTGCTGCAGTCCAGAGTACTTGCTGAGATTTAGGTACTAGCAATGAGAGAGGGGGGGGGAGACAGAGAGAGAGAGGGAGAGAGACAGAGACAGAAACAGAGACAGAGACAGAGACAGAGACAGAGAGTTCTGTAGTACTGCAGTGTAATAGTAAGGGTAATCAAATCTGGATATAAGGAATGAACTCAAAACTATTTGCAAGTCAGCAGCAGGCAGACCAGATGCAATCCTTGATATATTTTTTAACATTTCTTTCTAGGAAAGTAAATAATAATAATAATAATAATAATAATAATAATAATAATAATAATTTCACTGGAAAAAAATTAGAGGGGTCAGTAAGGTAGCTCAACAAACTGAACTGCCTACTTAGGCAACCTTAGTCAAACTCACGAACCTCACTTTGATCCCTGGCACCACATGCTGCACCAGCCCCACCCTTAGGGCAGGTGGAGCCTGCCAGAATCCACGCATAGTAGAACAAGCCTGAAATCTCAGCGCTTGAGAATCTGAAAGCAGGAAGATCACCATGAATCCAAGCTGTGTAGTGAGACCCAAAAATATCCAAATACATTTTTTAAAAAAGAAAAGAAAAACATTAGAAACAATACATAATTTTCCTAAACAACATGATAGGAATTCAACAATGGTTGCCATATTGCACATATTGTCTTCAAAGAAGTTGTTCAGATTACCAGATATAAGCATGCAAAATTGGTTAAAAAAGAAAGCAAGAAAATTAAGTGTTAACAGCTACTTTCAATAGACCAGTAGCAATCAGCAGTATAGTCACCCAAAATATCTTGTGTATATACACATATATTGTTCCTTCATTCTATTTTTCTTTTCTCCTTTCCTTCATCCCAGTTCTTCTCTCCCTTTGCGTAGTTTCTTTGCCTTTCACAGTCTATTGGACTTTTCAGGCTTTATTTGCTATTTCAGATTATTGCACCATGGATACAATTCAGTGTTCACATATGCAGGTGTAACTTAGTTCACTTATGAATATGGTCTCTAGTTTCATCCATTTATCTATAGAAGCCTCAAGTTTAACTTGTTTATAACAGAGTAATACTCTATTATATAAAAATACTGTGTCTTTTTTATCCATTCCAGGGGATGGATATTTGAGTTGGTTCTGAGACTTGGCTGCATTTTTTAACATCTTATAAAAATTTCTTACATTTTGTATCTCATTCTTTAAAGTGGGAGAAGATACACACTCAAGATCGGGGGCAAAATTCTGACCCAATAGATAAAAAAGGTACAGAGAGCTTTCTAACAGAGATTCAGCTAACTAGCAGTTGTTTCTGCCTTCCACTGTTTCTGCCTTCCACTTTAGGTAAGAGATTAGGAATGAGGAAGTCCCGACCTTATGCAAGTGTCCGCTGAAACAGCAGCTTTAAGAGGCAATGCAATGTTCCATTAAACGACTTTCAGTAGTTGATCACCTACAGTTTATCTGGAAAATAATGCCTGCTTTAACTCCTTGGGACATAACCGGGTGCTGTCCAGTTTCCACGAAGAGGAAAATGAATAGTTAAGGAATTTGTCCCGTGGTTTATGAGTAATATAGGAAGGATTTGAACTCAGCTCTGTCTGGCTGTGGAGCACATCCTGACCACAGCATTCTGTGCCAACCACCGTAATGCTGTGTGCCCTGTGGCAGTGGGCTCTAAGGCACTGTACTGTTGGTGCCATCTCCCACAAACTCACTCTTTTGCTCCAACATAAAATATAGTGTCTGAAGGATATTTTTTCTATGTAGTCATTGCTAAAATTTTAGAATATCCAGGAAGTCACAAAGAGGAAACAGTTTCCCCTTATTCAGTAATTATGAAATCGTAAGTGGTAACATTTCTTGAATCACACCATGTTCATGCACGCAAATTCTGCAATCAGTCAGGCTTAAATTCAAATCCCAGAGCCAGTAATTGATAGCTGCATGGATTTGCGTAAGTTTTATTTGTTTCAATTTTTTAAAAAATGTTGACATAAAATACTTCAATTGAAAAACGGATGTAGTATCCAATTCTGTGTCAGGTGATCCTGGAAACTTCATATATGGGAAGAAACACATGAAGTAGGCATGGATGTTTCTCCCACATCCGTAATAAAAAGGGCAATGCAAAAGGAGGTAGTAATTTCCAAAAGCACATAGCAAAGAAATAATAGAGTTGGAATTCAAGCTCGGAGGTTTTCACCCCACAGCCCAAGTTCTCAACCATTCTCAATACTACTCTGGCATTCTTTAATATTGTTATTGTTTCCTTCATGATTTTCATTTCACAAAATTGGAAACATACTGAGCATGTTGTGTTGTTATCAGCTTTCTTCAGTTAACAATAAGCCTTGAACCTGTTGCCAAATCATTAAATGTTTTCAGGGAACACTTTTTTTTTTTTTTTTTGATGTCTACATGGTATTCAATTGAATGTCTAAAATGTAATTAACTTAGCCAAATCTCTATTGTTAACATTTCAGATGTTTCTAATATTTCATTGCAATAAACAACGCTGTGATGAACATCACTGTACATGCATTCTCTGGTTATTTCCTTTGGATAAATTCCTAGAAATAGAACTGCTTCATCAAAAGACTGCGATGCATTTTATGTGGAAATTGGTGTGTGGGGTTTAAGTTTTGAGAAGCTGTGAATCTTTCTGTAACCTCACCACATCAGGCCCACTATTGTGACAGGGGACTATTAAAACTTACAGAACTCGTCACACACATAGGACACACGCATTACACATAGCTCAATGTTCATTATATAGAAACCAGTGTTTTCTTAGACCAGACTTGTTGTTAATTCATGATTGGAAAATGTAACAACTGCTTAACCTTATGCATTATAACAGTCATGTTGCAGAGCCTGGAGATATTTTGATTCATAGTGTGGAGAATGGAATGGATTTTTATCAAGCAATTATTATTATTATTATTATTATTATTATTATTATTATTATTCCAGGGATTGAATGCAGGACCCAACTTTTACCAGCCAAGTGCTTGTTCTACTGAGCTATTTCCCTGGCCCAGAGCAATTATTATTTATCAGGCACTACTTTAGGTATTGTGATGGTTGAGAGGTCATGTGACTTGTCCAACGTTATAGAGAGCATGAGGCACACATTGAGGCCCAAACCTGCTCAGTTTCCACTATTCTCCTTCTGTCGGCCTCTGAACTACCTCAAATTTTACCTTACTACAGAAAATGCCACATAATCTTGGCCCGTTGTGGAAGGGTTAATATTACAAGGGAAAATTCCGATGGGAAACTATACTGAGATGACACGCGTGCAAGAAGTAGAATGGCTTGGGGCCTGATAATTTGAGAGTCTATTCATGAGGTGACAACTAGCCATTTATTTCTTCTTTCATTTGTACACTAAGTAGATCTTTATTGTACACCTAATACATGCCAGTAATTCTTCTACATTCTATTAATGGAGAGTAGTAAGAAACAACACAGAGGCAAACGTAATCCTGATCCCTACCCTGGCTCTAGACTTTAGTCTATGCCTAATTTGCATGTCTGTATTTCTAATGATTACTGCCTGGGATATAATGTAACCTGAAAAATTCACTACCCAGAAGTCTCTATGTTGTGATCAATCTCAAGAAACTACATATGCATAGGATGCACAATTGATCCCTGCTTTTCTAGGACTTTCTCAGTTTTGGTGTTAAATTCCTCACTTTGCACTTGCTTTGTTTTGTGGAGTCCAGGCCAACTGCTCAATTCTGATATGCAACTCAACAGAAAAATTTTAGCCAGACATTTACAGATATGTTGCTTATGAATCAATTAATTTATTCTTTCAATCTTTTTCTTTCCCTCCTCCCTTCATGTGTGGCCTGCTGAGAAGCTCTTTCATGGCAACTTTGTACTCCAGCTGGCATTTGGATAGAAGTAAAAATGTCGGTGTTTTCTTCCGTAGATTAACAATTTCCACAAAGAAAAATCTCAAGAAAGCATAATTCCACTGTGAGGTAAATGTTGCGTTGTAGATATGGAACTGGCATTCAGGCAGCACTGTGGGACATTATTTTAGAATAGCAGAGGTGGGTTCCGGGAGTAGGAGAGGTGTGTGCTGAGTCCTACACATCCTGTTGGCTTTATGAAAGACGTGGTGTGGCTCTGGAGAGAATAAAGTGTTCCAAAGGTAGGAAACAGCAAGTACAAAGAGGGAGAAAATTACGGTGCATTAGGAAGCTAAGGGATTGGGTACTCTTGGGACACAGGTTAGGTTAAACACTGTGACATCAAGACCTAGACAAAGGCAGAAGACAGGGAAAATGTTGGATAAACAAATTGTTGGCCCATTGTGGAGGGGTTAAAATTAGAAAGGAAAAACACAGATACAAAACTATACTGGGATGACATGCAGAAAGTGAAATGGCTTGAAGCGTGGTAATTTGAGAATTTATTCATAAGGTGACAACCATTCATTTATTTCTTCTTTCATTTGTACATTAAGTAGACCTTTATTGAACACCTACTATGTACCAGTAATCCTTCTACATTCTGCTAAGAGAATAGCGAGTAGCAAGAAATAATACAGAGGGAAAATTCATGGGAGAACTAACATTCTAATAGTGTTCTGACCAAAGACTGCCAACTATATAAGTAGAGGATTTCATTTCAGATAGGAATAAATAGGATACCAAAAATAATAAAACCAATGTGACAGCAAGTTGTTGTATAGCAATTATAGATTGGCTTGTGATAACAAGTTTATCTGAAGAAATGTCATCTGAGCAGGGGCTAGATAAAAGAGAAATCCCGGCTGTACTGTGACTTAAGAAGATTGTTTCAGTCCTGGGAAAGAGCAGAAGTTAGGACGAGGCTCACAGTGTTGAGCAGCAAAGAAAGAAGTAGGAAGAAAGTGAAGGCGTCTAGGAGATGCAATTGAAAAGGAGAGAGGTTCAAAGTGAAGTTGTGGAGATCAAGGAGAAGCACATAGAATCGGGAATGGCTTGTGTCTCAATGCCCCCCAAACCTCATATAGGCACAGGATTTTTTTAAGGTGACTGATTCTAGAGTGTGTGATGATGGGATGAAGGGTATAGGATCAGTAAGCCCGTGCATTGATTGGTTTAGCATAGTCTTGGTTTGGGTTAAGGGTATGAGAGCTATGGCCACTCTACAGTGCATAGTTTGTACACAATATAAGGAACAGAAGGAGTCTTCTCCACCCTCAAACCCTTGTTTGTTTTTTCTGTCTTCCCTGGCCATGAACATTTGCCACTCTACCTTGAAGCTAGCCATTCTGGGCTGAACATCTACAAACCGTGAAGTCATTAAACCTTTCTTCTTTTAACTGTGGGTATCACTTATACTGTCTCTTTGAAAGATAAGTAACTAAGACCTGAAAGCATATCAAAGAATGAGTGATACCACGCAGGCTGGGTGCTTACATACATGGAGTCATACACATGTCCGTAACCACCATTCAATTCATGATTTTATCTTTTTTTGCAGGTTTATGACATGGTCAAATCATTTAACGAACCGACTGTGTGCCAGGCACACAGTGCTAGCAATATAGGGACAAATAAGAGAGAAACAGTTTCTTTTTCCTATAGAGCCTTTTCTGACCCAAAATTATCCTGATGATAATTCACAAGTTGTATAGAAGTAATGATAATCAAGCAGACAAATGATAAGAGTCAGACATCTAGAAAATGTTCCAAAAAAGGTTGAGCCCTTTCATTATAAAACAATCATTCATAGGCCTACTGAAGATATTTTCTATTTATAGCTCATACTATCTTAGTTCTGCTCAAGTTAAAATTTTGATAATGGATCACTCCATGGTAAAATGATCCATCCATACTTTGGTACTGCTATTACTTCTTGAGAGTTCTAAGGGGTTATTTAGTCATTCCAGACCCAAGTCATGATTATCAAATTCTATTTTTAAGGAAGTCATTTAAAAGCTAGACATCCAATGAGGTCAACCAATGGTCAGCCTGTCCTTTGATGTCCTGTGTACTGATGACTAAAAGTAGAGAACTATATGCACATTCAGCATAGGAGCTCAGGCTCAGCCAAATGGTAGATGAAGAATCTCTTTGGATTTTGCTCTCTGTTTATAGAACTTTGATTCACTGCACTCAGCGGAACCAGCACCTTAGAGGGTCACATGCTGTGCACTAATCAGCTATTGACAAAATTTACCTATTACCAGGTTCAGGGGTGAACTGAAACATCATTTCCAAAGAAAGCCATCTCTGCAGTCTTTTCTTGTCCTTAATCTCCTATGTACAGGACTTCTCAGGAAAGTCAACACATGCTCATAGAGATCGGGATTCCTTCCAATTTGGTTAAACTCCAAAGGCATTTGCAAGTTCCTTTTCCAATGAAGGTTCTCAGATTTGGAAATCCAGGGTCAACAAGGAATCACTTCTCCAATCTTACACCATACCAGATGTCTCATGCCAGGCAGTGGCCAACAAAGGTGGTGTGAGCTTAGATTCTTCCTTCCAGTCACTGATATTTCAGTCCGTACTGCTTTCCTGTGTCCTACAGTTACTGCCTGAGCTCTAAGTGAGGTCCGGGCAGCTGTGGCAAGTTGTTAATGTCCTACTTTCACACTTTGCTTCCTCTTGGCAGATAAAAAGTTCTCCTCCCAGGACATTCTTATCATTTACACTTACTGCAATCAGGTCTCTTTATAAACTTGTCCCAGATGGTTTTCAAAAAAAAAAAGAATTGTGAGATACAATGTATAATACCATGGAGGAAAAATTATCAAATCCAGATACTGCAGCTAAGTTTTCTAGGTTGCCTTCAGCAGGCTGACTTTCCTTGTGGAGCTTCAAGTTTCCTACTTGAGAAATGAATAGAGTATGCTGATGGCCCTTCTCCTCCCATTGGCTCACATTCTGATACTCCAGAGCTGAGTGTAAAATGAGCACTTTCTATCAAGAAACGTTGTTGCATTTCTTCAGCTTCTTCAGTCCCAGATACCTAGAGTGATGAAGAAGGTAGCCACCCATCTACACTCTTTCTTTGCTGTGTATCTGCTATTTTCAGCAGACCTACAATAGCATTGACCAAAAACCTGTCCAGAGCCGCTTATCAACTCCGGCCATCCGCGCATATCTTGAAACCTGTGGATCATCGTTGACGTGTTACATGCAGCTAAGAGGAGGCTCAGGCAGGAGGACTGATGGGGTGTACAAAGCCCTAAAGTGGAGACAGAAAGCCAAGCCCGGATTCCTTCCCAAAAAGCAGCACAAAACCTCCCATACTCGGCCCGTGTCCTGTCTTGGGTCCTTCTCTTGGGCTTCCGTGAAGATGTGACTGTTGCCTACAGAGACCACCTGGGCAGTCCTGGGACTGGCTGCTGTGCCAGCACATATTTGTGCCACCTGGCTCCCTTTCCATGGAGGCTCTGTATGTGATATAGGGAAACCACAGCAAGGGAGGCCTCGGACCTATAAAATCAAATTAAACCACAGGTTCTGGTTGGGAATTTAAACATCTTAGCTTCTCTAATTTCCCTAGAGAAACAGGAAGATTAAGCCAACTCCTGTCATGCACTCCCGTCCCCATCTTAGTGTGCTTTTGCCCCCAGGTTTTCAATTTAAATTGGCCATTTGGGGAGGGGAGAACTTCCCAGGGCGAAAGCAGAGACAGCATTTTGACCTGCAGTAGGTTTCTGTCAGCCCATCTGCTCTGCAAAACCATCCAGGGAGAAATTGAATTCTGCGGTGCTCTCAGGGCAAATAAAGAGGGTGGCTCCTATTTCTTGGGTGTGGACTGCATGTCCTCGTACAGTTTTACACCTGCTAAGTTCTGTGGCCTTGCTGTCATGGCCACAGGTAGATACCATTCTTATCTGGATATAAAGATGAGGGGAGTGAGGCATAGAAAAATAAAGTAACCAGTCTAAAGCCTTGCTATCAGCAAGATGAAGCCTCTATTCCAGTGATAGGCTATAGGACATGAGCACCTTTCCTCTCAAGCCATCTAACTAGTTTACTTCTCCCTCTTGTCCTAGATTATTAGTCTTGAGTGCTCAAGGAGAAACCAAAGAGAATAGTCAGTCCTGCACCACAGGCGACTTAAGGCTGGGACTTAACATATTTTCAGAATGTCACCAACACACAGAAACTTCCAACGGAAGCCAGGTAGCAAGAAGCAGAATGCAGTTAGAATGGAATAAATGAGAACAAGGGGAAGAAACAGAGTGATCGCCTATGTTCTGTAGATGCTAAGTAATGATGTAGCATATTTTCTGAGCTTATCAAAAATTCTGTGGATGCTCAACCTTAAGTTCACTCTTTAAAAATGTTGGACAATTTCTCAGGTTGGAGACATAGCTCAGAGGTCTATGTGCCTGTGAGGCAAGGACAAGGACCTGGGCTCAATCCCCAGGGCTGCATGCCATGCCTGCCCCATACCATGCTGGCCACTGAAACAGGGCATGGTGGTGCATGCCTATTATCTCAGCCCTGGTCAGGCTGAGATAGGAGAATTACTACAAGTCTGAGCTGCTAAGTGAGACCCTGTACCTAATAAATCAATCAACAAATAAATATTTTTAAATGATGGACAATATCTCATCTTTTCCTTTTATTTAAAATAATAAAAATATTCTATGTAGTGGGGTTCTAGCGAAGATCAAATAAATATCTATGAAGAACCACAAAGAGCATCTGATACATTGTTAATTATACACATTGTATGGTTAGTATTATTTTAATAGTTTTATGGCTATCTAATTCATATAATATGTCATAATCAATCATGTTTAGTACAGGGTTGTCCAATAATGAATTTTTTTGGGGGGGTCTTTTTGAGGCAGGGTCTCACTATGCAATTCAGGCTGACCTTGAGCTCACTTTTGTAGCCCAGGCTGGTCTTGAACTCACACTGTTCCTCCTGCCTCAGCCTCCCAAGTGCAGGGATTATAGGCATGTGCCACCACGCCTGGCTCCAATAACGAATTTTAGAACATTATCATTACCTGGAAAAAGAAAGTCACAAACAGTTGCTTCATTTTCTTCTACCCCTTTGATGTAAGCTATCACTGATTTACTTTCTGCCTGAACACATTAGCACAATCTGAGTGGTTCGTACAATGCACATTCTCCCATGCCTGGTTTCTTTCCTCTAATGTGATGTTCACAAAGTTCATTCATGAGGAAGCATTGACCCTTACTTCATTCCTTTTCATCACTGCATGGTAGCTTACTATGTAGATCATACACATGTTATTTATCTATTGATCAGTTGGTGCATGCTCAGTTGGCCTCTGTTTGTGATGAGACCAACACTGCTGCCCTGACTACTCATGCACAAGCTCTGCACGGTCAACTATGATCATTTTTCTTGCATAATGTCAAGCAAAAGAATTCCTGGTTCACTACATATTCTGCATTTAACACCTAGAAGATTGCTAGATTTTTGTAAAGTAGACAAACCATTTTTTGTTCTTGTATAAGCTGGATGCAATTTGTATGTATTCTGACAAACATGTTATTAACTATCTGTTTTATTTTCAATTGATGTAGGAGGAACGATACATAATTTTTGCTTTAATTTGTACTTTTCTAGTGGCTAGTGATATTGAAAATAATTTCATTTTGTTGGTTATGTGCATACCTTCATTGATGAGAGACACAGTCAGATTCTTTGTCCTTATGTTAACGGGACTATTTAGTTACTATTGAGTTGTGAGACATTTTCATATAAAGGATGTTATGGTGTGTGCCTAGTTATCCCTCCCAAAGCTTCCTGTAGTCATGGAATGGGCTTATAGAGTTTGTAATTAATTCATGATCCAATGCTAGGATTATGGATGTGAGTGCTGCAGATATTGTGGGTTTGAATGTTACACACCCACAATACCCCAGGGAGATACCCTGAATGCAGTACAAGGGAGGGAGAAAGGCTTGCTCTCCATAGCTGGTGCTGCCTCTGCTCCTCCCTTTCTGCCTCTCCCTCCTTGCTATTCTACTGTTTTCTGCCACAATGAGCCACTGTCCTCATCCAAGAGCCACTCTGCTTTGGAGCCAGCTGAATATGGACTGAAATCTCCACAAACTGTGAGCTGTATAAATCTTTCTTTCCTTAGATCTGGACGTCCAGAATTTTGTTACATCGTTGAGAGAAAAGTAACTGAGACGAAGCCCTTAAGTCCCTTATCACATAAATGATTTCAAAGTATTCAGTCTCATTCTTTGAGATGAATTTTAACTTGCTCTATAGTACTCTTTGAAGCACTCAAATTTCATGATCTTTCAACATATTTTGGATTTTTTGTTCTATCATTTTCTTGGTATTTTAATGAAATTAAATTTACCCTTTTTTTTTTATCTTGTCATATATGCATTTTGAGTTGCAGTTAAAAAGTTTACCTAACCAAAAAGCATGCACATTTAAAACATAAGAATGTTTTTAAAATATTTTAGAGGAGTCTAATCAATTTTGGTTGATTTTAATATGGCTTAAGGAAGGGAGATTCCAACATAATTATCCCAACAGATATGTTGGAATGATTTCTTGAAAAACAGATACCCATGTCAAAGTTCAAGTGGCCACAAATGCAAGGGTTTGTATTGCACTTTAGATCATAGCCCACTGATCCGCATTTCTTTCTGGACACCAGCACTGTGCTGTTTTAATTCCTGGATCTTTTGTGTTATTTTGGAAAGTGAGAATCTTGAGTCCACCATCTGTATTCTTTTATTCTTTTTTTTTTTTTTTTTTCTTCCTTACAAGTACTGTTTTGGCTATTTTGCGTAGCTTTCATTTCCACATGAATTTCAGAATCAGAAATAAAAATGTCAGCTAGTATTCTGCGGTGAGCAGTGCCTTGAGGTTTGCCGGTTCCCTGGGCAGTGCCGCCACCCTAGCAGCAGCAAATCTTCTGGCCTAGCAATGAATCACATTCATGCACATCCTTAAGCAGTCTCTGATGATTTGGGCTATATTTTGCACTTCTCCACTCTTTTGTTGCTGCTAGTTTATTTATTTATTTAGATTTAATTTTTTAAACAAGGTCTCCATTGTAGCCCAGGCTGGCTTTGAACTTGTGGCTATTCTCCTGCCTTTGTGTCCTGAGTGTTGGAATTACTTTTCTATTTCTAAGACTGTAAATTTTCTTTTTCTTTTTTTACTTTATTTTTTTCTTGTTTCAGAACTTTGGTTTGTTTGTTTGTTTGTTTGTTTTTATGGCCGGCTCAGCCTGCCCTGAGGGCAGGGCTGGCTCAGCATGTGGTGCCAGGGATCGAACCACGGTACCTGCAGCCACTCAAGCTTTCCTAAGCAGGCAATTTAGACCATTGAGCCATCCTGCTGGGCCCGTAAATTTTCTATGCATTTTATTCAGTGTATTTTTTTATGGTAGCAGGGATTAAGTGCATTATGTTAATGATACTACAAATTGTCTTTTACTGGGTGTGATAGTGTGCAACTGTAATCTCAGCACTTGGGAGGCTGAAAACAGAAGTATCACTATGACTCTGACCTGTGTAGTGAGATCTTGTAGAACTTGTAATATATATTGTAACTATATATATATATATATATATATATATATAGTCATTTTATTTTATTTCTTGGACTAATTTTTTGCATTATAAATTATGATTATTTTCATTTTAATTACTTTAAGGTACTATAAAGAGAAGATTATGTGCAGTTAAAACAAATCCAGTATACATGTGTAATATTGGGATGCATTACACGAAATTGGTCATTCCATTTTTGTGTATACATTACAGTATTTGCATATTATGCCATGTTAGAAGAGATTATTTTTGGTCTTGAAAGACAGAAATCTTGTATCTATCAAGTAATTATTACCTATTGGATATTTGTTTTATTCTAGACTCTGTACTTGATAAACAACTGCTTTATTGCATTTTGAAATTAATCTAACATTCCCTTCCCTTTATAATTTTTAAAATTCTAATCTCTGAGATTCTGGGACTTCAAGGAATTCCCAGTGACATACTTGCACAGCAGACATGTTTGCACTTGGTGCTCAGGACAGTTTATATACTTCACAGGGACCTGAGTGGAAGGGTCTTCGTATTATCTTCGATGGGAGCTGCTGACAGGAAACAGATTTGTATTCCTCTGGATCATGTGCTTTGTTTGGGTTAAGAATGAAGTCAGAATATCTATTATTTCAACTGCTACTTGTTTGGCTCTAGATTGATTATTTAACTTTTCCTCCATAGAGTGGTACAACCAGTTGTGTAGCCAGAGCTTGTGAGCTTTACTAGCACTGATCCTATGCATGACGTATCTCACAGTCAAAACATAATTTCACTTGAAGCAATAAGGAGCTGTGAATATTGTAGTGGCATCAGGGAGTGTGAAGTGTTTTCGTGATAAATGACTTGTTTGGTTTTTAAGATAGGTAGGATGTCCACTAAGACATTGATTGGCACTAAGCTTTGTAAACAACCTCAGTTCTTTCTGGAGGTAAGCAATAAACTAAAATGGATAGAGGTTACATGTTAAGCCCAGAATTCAAATTCTTATCCTTTGCCTTGCTGTTTAACACTGTACCAAAAGACTTGGTGGAGTATAAAATATTTATACATGGTAGAGGAATGGAAACCTCTTGGAATTAAAACAGTGGCCCAGCTAGGCAGGTTGCAAAGAAATAAAATGATACGTATCAGTCAATTAGGCAATCAAATTATTTCTAACGTGAATAATCTCACCCATCCTGAATGCTATCAAGCAATATCCTGTCATTCTCTCTTCAATTAAAAAAATCTTCGCTCTTTATTCAAAGTTAAGCTGGCTCTTTATTTCTTTTTTTTTTTTTTTTTTTTTTTTTTCTGGTACCTTGTGCTTGCCAGGCAAGCCTTTATTCCACTGAGCTATCTCTTTGGCCCCCGATAGGCTGGTTCTTTAATGTTGTTGATTAATAGAATGGACAGAAGTACACAATCTGTAAGTATAAGTTTTAAGTTTCTACTTTTATATATTGTGATCTAAATTAGCCCCCTCCTGGTGAAGTACAGGTGGCCACAGCCAGGCACTCAAGTAGAGACAACTGTTATCCTTAGCTGATAACTGGAGGCCAACACCAATGGCTCACTAACTGACAAAGGGTAGGCCTAAAACATTCCCACCCAGTACCAACTGAGGAAGAATAATTCAGATCTGTTGTAACCCAAATCCTAATCCACAACTATTATAATTACCTGTTCCCAATTTGATAGACCTAAAGAGATGTCTGTTTCTTTTCTTTTCTTTTCTTTTCTTATCTTATCTTTTCATTTACTACAAGTCCAGTCTATGTGCAAGACCCTGTAGACCTTGTCCTAAATACATTTTTAAAACTCTGGGATGAAAAGTCACATTCAATAGAGCTATTCCCCTTCTGGTTATCTTCCCTGAAAAATAAAAATATCATATAACCATGATCTATGCATGCATGTTTAAAGCAGCACAATGTGTAATAGCTAAATCTTTAATACAATACAAATGCCCATTAATTGAGGAATAGAAAAAAAATAAAAAGATGTGATATCTTAATGCAATGGAGAACTATTCAACCATAAAGAATGATAAACTTAAGGCTTTTATAGAGAAATGCATGCAGCTCAAGACCACAATCATAAATGAAATAAGTCAGAATCACATGTACAAACACTACATTATCTCCATGGTATGAGGAACTGAAAGAGGAAATAAGTTCTGAAATGTACAATAGATGTGAAATGGGAGGAAATTTTTCAAAATGAAAAAGAACTGGGATAGGTAAAAAGGGAAAGGAGAATAGAGAACAGGGAAAAATACAAGTCAGTTATACTATTACTGTCTCTGAGTCTATTAAGGAGGAAGATTTGTGCATATAGCAATTGTAGAAGCTTTCATATTAAAATCTTATACCTTGATGAGATATTTTAAAGATAAAAAAGAATTATGTACTATTTTTATTCTCCCATTTTTGTCACAATATTTTATGTTACCTATTGTTCAAAAAATAAAAATTAGAAAGAATGTTTAACGCTCCAAGCTTACATAACATGAATAACAGAATTATTAAGTTGCATAATAATACAGCCAAAAGTGGAAAATAATTCATGTATAAAAGCTGAAGTATATAACTTTTTCAATAAATAATAGAAGAGACATCTGGGGTGATAAAAATACAACAAATGTTAGAAAACAATGTTATTACCATAAAAAAATACATTGCCAGTAATCGCCTTCAAAGGACACCTTGTTTTGAATACTTATCCCATTGTTTTGTGTGACTTTCCAAAGTCTTTCGGGAAGTCCTGCTTTCTGAAAGTCTTTACTCACTCTGTCCTGGCAGCCTTCATGTCTTTAATCAGTTAAAACAATTTACCTTGTAGAATCATTTTGACTTTACAGGGAACCAGAAGTTGCAGTATGATATCCAGTGAATAAAGGTCGATGAGGACATGCTAAAACACTGTAATGGTTTTACGAGCCTGCACTTTCCAGCGATGACCCTGGACAGCGTATTGGCTTTAACTTTATTATACTTCTTAAAAATACTCAGGGAAAGGACTTTTTGGGCTCTGCTTAAGAGAATGTCAAGACAAGGGGATAAGTGTGTTTAAGAAAGAGGGAGTATTTTGTGGGAGATTAATGGCAACGTGTCTTTGGCTGTAAAATTTTATTTAAATGTAAACATTTATCATATATTTTTATCATACCTCATAAATCCCGAGAAGAATTTCAAATGACACACGAAGCTATTCTGCCTGAAAGAGATGAAACATAGGAGTGGACTATAGCTGGAGACTTGCTTTTAAACAGTACCATAAGGAAAGTGGAAAGAAAAGAGCTATTGAACAATAGAAAAGCTTGTCAAGTTACACCTCCACCAGCTTATCAAGGGTAGTGTCAATAGTGTCCCCCTACTGATATGTACACTTGATTGAAGGTGACAAAACTGGTCCATTTTTTTATTGTTTAAAGAGAGTACACCTTAGAATTAAAAGAGAAAAAAATTACAAATGAGAATGAATTTCACTTAACAAAGTAATATGAATTTCACAATGTTTTAATGCAGTGTTCTCTTCGAACCAGTTATTCATGCTGCAAGCTATATGCATGTAAATTGGAAGAAGAAAAGAAAAGAAATAAATGTATAAGAAATTAAGAGAAAAAGTACAGATAATTGAAAAGAGGAAAAAAAAAAAAACAAATTAAAGCATTAAGTGCTTCTTTTCATAGACCAGCAGAAAGGCACAGTACAGTTGTCCAAATCATCCTGCTTACGTACCTAGATAAATCTCTTCTCCCCACTCCCTCTTCTGTCCCTCACCTCAACTCAGTATTGCTTTCCATTTCAATAACTTCATTCCCTTTTCCCAGTATTTAATGTACACTTCAGATTCCACTTTTCTCTTTCAGGTTCTCACACTAAGCAAACAGTACAATGTTTGCACATGAGGATGTGATTTATTTCACTTAATAGTATGTGTTTTCCAGTTGCGTCCATTTACTAACAAAAAGACTCAAGTTTATCCTGATTTATAGGTGAACAAAACTGCATTGTGTACAAATACCACATCTTCTTTATCTATTCTTCAGTTGATGTGCATCTGGGTTGTTTCCAGGATTTAACTATGGCAAATTACACTGCTATAAACGTGGGTGCACATATATCATTTTGGTGTGAGGTTTTGAGTTGTTTTGAAAACATACCCAGGAAGGAACTAGCTGGTGAGAAGGGAATCTCCAGTTCTAGCTTTTAAAGGAATATCCACACTGATTTCCATTTGATTGTACCAGCCTACACCCCCACCAACAGCGCAGTAGTGTTCCTTTTTCTCCACAGACTGTCCAGCACTTATTATTGGCTGACTTCTTGCTGTTGGCCATTCTTTCTGGACTGAGGTAGAATTTTAATGTTGTTTCAATTTACATTTCTTGAATGACTAATGATATTGAACATTTTTTTTCATGCTTTTACTTGCCACTTGTATTTCTTCCTCTGAGAAGTATATATTCATCTCAGATGTCCATTTTTGGTTGAGTCTTTGAAATTGGAAGGCCTGTTTTTTTTTAATTGTTTAAATGTGTTTGATAGAAGACCTTTGTCAGCAGGACAGTCAGCTATAATTTTGCCCACTTTGTGAGGGTTTTAGTTTTGTTTTGTTTAGTTTTTACCTGTTGAAGATTTTCCTTGAAATGCAGAAAATTTTAAAAGGAAAAGACAGTCGTTGTTGATTACTTTGAAGCATTTCTTATACAGTTTGGTCTTTGTTCATGAACTTGCTACCTACACCTATGTCTTTAAGATTTCTCCCCACATTTTCCTCCAGTAGATTTAGTGTTTCTATTTTAATATTTTTTTTTTTTTTTTTGTCTTTTTAAGACAAGATCTTGGGGCCAGGGAGATAGCTCCGTGGCACAAGTGCCTGCCTGGCAAGTGCAAGGTCATGAGTTCAAACCTTGGTCCCACAAAAAAAAAAAAAAAAAAAAAGGACAAGATCTTACTAAGCAGTTAAGACTGGCCTCGATCTCACTTTTGCAGCCCAGATTGGCCTTTAACTAGCACTGATTCTGCTGCCTCAGCCTCCAAAGTTCTGGGATTACAGGTGTAAGCCACCACACCTCACTAGTATTTAAAGTTTTGATCCATCTTGACTGTAGCTTTCTGGATAGTGTCAGGCATGGGTATAGTTTTAGCCTACAGTATATGGAAAGCTAGTTTTTCAGGCACCATTTTTTTAAAGAGGCTATCTTTCTTCAACTGAACATATTTGGTCCATTTATCAAAAATAAGGTTGGTGGGGCTGGGAAGATAGCTCTGAGGCACAAGTGCCTTCCTGGCAAGTGCAAGGTCATGAGTTTGAACCCCAGTCCTGAAAAAATAATAATAATAATAAAATAAGGTTAGTGAGCCGGGCGTGGTGGCGCACGCCTGTAATCCTAGCACTCGGGAGGCTGAGGCAGGAGGATTGGTGCGAGTTCGAGACCAGCCTGGGCTACAAAAGTGAGCTCAGGACCAGCCTCAACTGCATAGCGAGACCCTGTCTCAAAAAGACAAAAAAAAATAATAATAATAAGGTTAGTGAGTATGTTTGCATTTGTCTATTCAAGTACTAATCTGCTTCACTGATCCTCAGGTCTATATGTATGTCAGTACCATGTTGATTTTAGCACAGTACCTGTATAGTATAATTTTAAGTCAAGGATTGTGATACTTCCTGCGTGTCCTTTGTTTCCAATGATTGCTTTTAATATTCTGGGTCTCTTCTGGTTCCAAATGAATTCAAGGGAAGTTTTCTTTAGACGTGTGATGCACGCTAAAGATATTTCCTTCAGGATTGCATTAAATCTGCATACCAAATTTGGGAATATGGCCATTTTTACAATGTTGGTTCTTCCTATCCAGGATCATAGGATATTTTTCTATTTTCTCAAATCTTCTTCAATCTCTTTTCTCAGAATACTGTAATTTTTCCTGCATAAATCTTTTATATACTTTGTGAGAATGCTTCCTAAGTATTTCCATTCTGGGATGTTATTATGAAAGGCGTAGTTTTCCTAATTTCTCTCTCAGTGTGCCCATTGTTCATGTATCATGTGATTATCTTCCCCCAAGTTACATAGTCTCAATCTAATTATGAAAGACTTAATAAAGGCCCAGTTCCAGGGCACTCTGCAAAACACCTAGGCACTACTTGTCAAAACTGTCAAGGTCATAAAAATCAAGGAAAGCCTAGCAAACAGTCACAGTCAAGGAGAGAAGAAAGAGACATGAAGGCTAAGAACAATGCAATGTTCAGAACTGGCTGGTGACAGACAAACACAAGAACAAACAAACCAATCATTCTCTTAGTTATCCTCTAATAACTAAGAAAATCCTAAAGAAACGGAAACCATTGGTCACTGATATAACATCAGTATTGGTTCATTAACTATACAAAGGGTAACATATCAATATGAGCTGCTAACCAGAGAAACTAGGCACATGGAACAGAAGTCTGTAGTACATGCAAAAGACTTTTGAAAATGTAAAGCCATTCTAAAGTCAATAGTTTGTTTTCGAAACATTGTAAGGAAATATTTTTTTTTAAAAAATGAAAATGAATTTCCCAATTGAAAACAGAACTCATAGAAGAGATCAAGACAGCAAAGCATCTTTTAATCCTTCAATATGATAAAGCAGTAGCACTTTTTCTTTTCTTATCTTCTTCAGTAAATAAATTTCAGCAGGAGAGCATAAGAGGTGACATAAAATTGCCTAAATTTTTTTTCCTTGTAGTCTGGTGCAAAAGATGGTCTGAATCTGGCGCAAAACAGTTTCAATCTATGTAAATATCAGGAAATTAAATTCCATATGTTGTACGCCAGATGCTTTCAGCTGCCACAGCTGTGCATAAATGGTGAACAGACAGTTTGGATTTGTCAGAGCAAAAGAAGTGTCGTTTATTGCAAGGAAGTAGGCGCTGGCTGCCAGTTAGAGGTCAGAGGGTAACAAGTGTGAGTGACTCGATTCCAGCAATCTGACAAGTCCAATCACTTGGAAGATGGGAATTGCATGTGAAGCTTAACATTGGAAGAAGTTGTTAAGGGTGTCATAGTCTGTGGAGCCAGAAATGCTTCTTGAAGCATGTTGTTTTCAGAAATTTCATTAAAAATGAGTATGCATGAGGACAGAGGTGACAAGGTTTCTCTTGTAATTAAAAATGGTCCGTGTAGAGAGAAAGACACCATCAAAATATAAAAAGATTAAAATTGCTTATTTTGGAAAAATAATGTATAAAGCACCCTGCATGTTTCTAAACTTTCAACAAACACCCCCACTCTCTCCAGTGCTAGTCTGATATAACTATTTCTCAAAGCTCAAAATAGCACAGAACCTGGAAATGCTAAATGAAATGAGCAGTGGAGCATGAATGTGAGCATAACATCCAGTGAAGTGTCAGACACAGAAGGTCGAATATTGCATGGCTTCTCATCTATGGGAAACTCAAGCTATAGACAAATTGAAGAATATAATAATGGGGAGATGGCAGGGTACACGGAAGCCTACTTCTTGGAGAAGAAAGCCCTAAGGGTAAGGGAAGGAGAGAAGGCAATGTGACTAGAAATGATGCAAAATATGAATCATAGATTTTTAAAAGGTATAGAACTATAAGGCATGACAAAAATACAGATAGATAGATAGATAGATAGATAGATAGATAGATAGATAGATAGAGATAAATGATAGATAAAGTTTTAAAAATAGATGTAAGAATAAGAAATAGCATGTGAAAATTATAGGTCTTATCATCTGTGAAAGGATGAGGAAAGCATAGATGAAAGAGACCACTGATTTTCAACATCAGGAATTTTCAGTTATTCTCTCCACCTCTAGATGAATTGCTTCTTTGGCGCACTAAGCAAAGCTTAGTTCTTGGCACCTCCATTTCTGACTATATGTCCAGTCTTGCACTTTGTAAAGTTTATGATCTAATGTGTTGCTTAGCCCACGATTTTATATGTCAGTACTTGCATTTCTTTATCTACAAAATGGGTTGCACAGTTCTCCCATGTAAAGCATAGAAAATTCAGTGAGCAAACATATTTACGGAGCTTAACCCGGTGTTCAGCACTTAGTCAATAAATAACACCTGCTATTTTTCTCTAGGAATGAAAACATGCTCAAAGTGACCTTTACAGACTTGACTGCTAATCTGAAACCAACAAAGAAGGATTTTAAAAGAGTTAGTGAGATCCTGAATTTAATCTCGAGCAAATCAACGGCACAAGGTTGGAATGGTTTTGTGGATTTAAGAATGGATATATAGAATGAGCAGCTTAAATCAGAGGCACATTTCCAACGTGAATGCCATCTGATTATCCCAATTGTGTCCAATCATTTATGTGGTGAAAGCATATTCAAGGTATCTGGTTTTTATTTTTAACATCTTATTTTGTGGGACAATGTTAACAACCAGTAGTCACCAAATAAATGAAGAGCATTAAGTTTTGTAAACCATGTTGCATAGGACAGTTGCTAGAGCAGATTTTAAGCTTGAAGAATAATATTGAGATATTTGATATTCTTCTCCAAATGTCAGGAAAGCATATATGAGAACCATCGATACACACCTTGAGCAAAAGATTTGGATTGCATACAAAAATCTGTCCACAGCTGATAATTTTGTGTCTTCTGAAATTTCCAAGACTTCTTATATACTCACACTTATCTGCAAAGTTCGCTACTAATTTACTGAGAAAATAGAACCAAGCAGAAAGCAATTTTCATAACCACCCACATTCACATCTCCCTCCCCATATATACACCAGTAATAAGTTTTTGTGTTTTGTTTGGTTTTGTTTGTTTGTTTGTTTGTTTGTTTTGTCTTTTTGAGTCAGAGTCTTGCTATGTAGCTCGGACTGGCCTTATGCTCAATTTTGTAGCTGGTCTCAAACTCTCATCAATCCTCCTGCCTCAGTGTCCCAAGTGCTGGGGTTACAGGCATGTGCCACCATGCCGGGCACACCAGTAATAAGTTTGATATTAGTTATATTCTGAGATTTCATGGACTAGTCATCTCCAGACTTCTTGCCCAAGTCCACAGTTTCCACTGTGGGTTCTGGCTCTGCCTCATTTTGTCAAAGATATTTCTCACCAAATTCTATCTCCACCCTGTCTCCACAGTCTTTCCTCTGAGCATGAAATATTATTACTTCTGTCAACAACTAACACACAACCTTCTTTGCCCTTCCATTGCCTGTTTATTTGTTTATTTCCCTTAATGGAAAACTAGAAAGTTACTGATTTCTTTCCTCCCATTCTTTTTGAGCCCATTTTAGTAAAACTTTTACCTCTGCTACCTTACCAAAAACACTTTTATCAATGTGATCAATGATTACCATGTTGCTAACTTTTACGGTTTAGTATCTCCAGTCTTCTGAAATTACTTAACAGCAGCATTAAAAGTGCTAATCTGTGTTTCCCGTTTGTAACACTTTCGTACTACATTGTCGATGGGAACATGCCACTCATCTACTTCTATTCTTTCCTCTCTGGTCATTAAGTTTCCTAGAAATTTCTTCCTAATCTATTCCATTTCAAAATATTGAGTGTCTAGGTCTCAAACCTGGGGCACTCTTCTTATCAGTACTCAGTGGTTAAGCTCATGTCTTTCCAACAATTTAAAACATCCATAGGATGACTTTTAAATTTGATCTCCCATTCAATAGCCTCCGACATTACAAGCTTCACTGGTGGCCCACTGCAATTGCAGAACTTTTGACTGTGTATGTATCTGCTTCCTCTTAGTACAAAGAGAAGTATATTCTTTTCCTTTTTTTTTTCTAAGCAACATCAATAGGGAGGTGGGTCATGCCCACACACTGTACTCTGTAGAACGATTGTGAGGACAATATGCAGTATGTCAACTTTCAAAAAAAAGAAAGGGGAAAAGAAAAAAACAAGTAATGTTGATTTAAAAGTGTTAATGTTTAATTTTTTGATCAATCTTATATACCTATATGTATTAATCTAAACTGATCTGATGATGAAAATATGTAATATAACCATTGTTAAATTTAAACAATAAAATATTAAATTAAAAAAAAAGATTTGATCTCCCAGTTGACAATGTTGTTCCTGAATGCCACACTTATAACAGCTGCCAAATCACCATCTCCACACTTAGATACTTCATCCATAGATGCTTCATGTTGCATTTAAGATTAATCTTCCAGAACTGTACACACAATGTGATCACAGAACTTTTGCACTAAGTTGTTCCACTGGTCCCATGTATAATCATTTCACATTGTCTCTTATGAAAATTTCATCATTAGCTCAACAGCATTTTGTCAGCCTGGAAAGCACAAGGTCCTAAGTGAAATTTCCAATATAAGAATAAAAGAAAAAAATTCCTTCATTTTCATTTTTTAAGACCAAAACAATTTGTTAATTTGTAGCATGAATATTGTTTTTCTGTCTCTGTCTCTGTCTCTGTCTCTGTCTCTGTCTCTCTCTCTCTCTCTGTCTCTCTCTCTCTCTCTCTCTCTCTCTCTCTCTGTCTCTCTCTCTCCCCTCCTCTGCCTCTCCTTAATTTGGCAGTCCATCAATCCTCTTGCCTCTACTTTTAAAAAATACATGTAAAGTGACATCACTTCCTAGAAGTTTCGCTCTTAATTCCTTGCTAATGGCCAGCAGATCCGCTCACTCGAAAGTTAATCATCTGTTTAAACTGGCTGCACTGTCTTTTCCTTCAGCATGTTCTCAATATGGTAGCTAAAATAATCTCCATTTAATTTTTTGTTACAAAACAACAAATGTATGCATTTATCTTATACAGCATTCATATGCAACATGTACACATACATAGGTAGGTAGGTAGATAGATATAGAGTGGCCAAATTGAATTATTAATTAATATGCTTATGATTTCACAAACTCATATGTGTGTTTGGTGAGATCCCTTAACACTTCTTGTCAGCAACTTTCAAGAATACCCTGTTTTTATTAACTGTAGTTGCATAGTAGCTCTCTTGATTTATCTTTCCTAGCTAATTGAACATGGATGTGCTTTGACAAGTGACATCCCAATTCCTTGCTCATCCAGCCCTGGGTAACAACCAATCTACCCTATTTCTACAACTTCAATTCTTTTGGATTTAATAAATAAGCTAGACAACGCATTATGTGTCTTTTGTGCCTGGTTTATTTCATTTATACAATAGCTTCCATGTCCACCATGGTTTGGCAGATGAGAGGCATTCCTGTTTTGAAAGGCTGAGTCGTAGTCCCTTATGTACTTATACCACATTTCTGCCATTTATCCACTGATGACTCCTGAAGTAATTTCTTCCATAGCTTGGTTGTTGTAAATAAACTTCAAGTGAGTCTGAATCAGAGTCTTTGTAAACATAGGTCAAACTAAGAAACTCCTTACTCAGATGCCTGTAAAGGTTATCTGCCTCATAGTAAACACCATTTTCTCAATCCTGAGAAATGTCTACATGATTTCCTCTCTGAATTAACTCTCTTGCTTTTTATCCTGGTTGTCTTCTTTTTCTCACTCCTCTTCAACACAGATGACCTGTTTCATACATGAGATGCCTCCGGGGTCTTTGTATTTACTTCTGCTTCTTCTGGATGCCCTGCCTTCTAAGAATGATGTGGCTTACTTTCAGGCTCTTTCACATGAATATCACCTCAATTTTACCCTCTCTGGCCACTGAACCGGGACAGTCCCCAACAATCCCTCTCTACTTTTTTCCACTACATTTTGCTCTCCTTGATCTTTTGTAACATCTCAAGTATTACATAATTTGCTTAACTTATTTGTGATCTAGCTGTTTTATTTGTTTGTTTTTAATGTATTTGGCACAGGGTCTCACTACACAGCAAAGACTTGTAGTGATCCTCCCCTTTTCAGACTCCCCAGTGCTGGCATTACAGGTGTACACCATCAAATCCAGAGTTGGTGGCTGGCTCAGCATGGCTGTGCACAGGTCTGTTATGGTATGCCACAGCAGAAGTTGAAACCTGGTCCCTGCAGTTGCTTAAGCAGGGTCTTAGTCCACTAAGATATCTCACCAGCCCTTCCTGTGAAATGTAAAGCAAATTGGGTTAATAATATTTTCCCATTTTCCACTGATACATCCTCTACCATAAAATAACCCTATGTGATATGACATATCAACAATAAATAATTAATGAGCAAAGAACTAGAAGAATTCATACACAAATTAACCTCCTTGAGGAAGGTGAAAACTCACAGTAAACTGCCACTTTTCAGAGCTGCTAATGATAGAACGGAAAGGATAGGCTCTTTTCAACTCTAGAACTCTACAAGTACATTGCATTGAGTACTTGAATGTAGGCATGTATTGTTGATAAGTATAGAAGATAAAGAAACAGTACATCAACAAAATGGTGGAACAGGAAGTTACTAATCCTTCTTTCATCACAGCAGGAACACTGACATAGAAATTATTCAAACAAAATTATCTATGAGAACATTGGCATTCAGACACAAGAACAGGACTTCCTCATGCAACACAAGCCCAAGGAAAGGCATTTAAAAAAAATAGACTCCCAAAGGATTATCAAATGCAACTTGACTATAAACCCAAAAGAAGCCCCATAATCCTGTGCCTTCTTATCTGGCAATAGTGCAGGGTGCACTTTTGTTTACTCTGACAACCAGGAAGATCTACTTACCTTTTAAAAGTACTGGGAGAAGTAGAAAATAGGACTGAGTGGCCTGCCTCTTGACATGCCAGACATCATTTTAAGGCCACGTGATGAAAAGACAATCAGGCAAAACCTCCAAGGAAATAAAGAAGGCTCTGTGAAGCAACTCTAAATAAATGGACATCCATGAACACGTGACGAGAATCTCAATGGAGCTCACTGAGCTATAAGAAAATACACAGAATTATAGCAATATCAAGAAAACAATACATTCTGAAATTGGAAATTCTATAATGAAATGTAAACCATTCCCTCCCCCAAAGAGTTACATCTAAATAATGGTGCTGAGAAGTATAACAGCTGAGCTGAAAAGTCGGACAGCACTTCAATAGCAGTTATAAAACTTGAACACAGATCACTTGAGAATATCCAGTGAGAGAAATAGGAAAAAAAAAAATAGACCACAACAAAGGAAACTTACTTGGCTCCCAAAATTATACAATACACTTAACCAGATCCTTTTCACTAAAGACATATACTCATTATAGAAGAGAAGAGGAGATCTGCCTGTTTTCAGGCAACACAATCCTATTTGTACAGAAAACCTTAAAGACTTCAAAAGAAGAAAAATTAAAACTGAAAACTAAATACAGTGATGCTGTACAGAGTAAAATCAGTACACCAGGACCACCTACACTTCTCCACATTAAAAGGACTATCTCAACAGGAAATTAAGAAAACAACTCCATCATGCAAAGGAGGATAAATTATGTAATACATAGGAATAGATTAGTCAAAGAGGTAAAAGAAATACACTAAAATTATGAAATACTATTAAAATGAATTTTAAGAGAATAAGTAAATGTAAATCTACCATATTTTTCTATGGATTGCTAAAATTAATATTATTAAATTTTTGATACTTATGAAAGTAATCTACACACCGAATTCATTTTCTGCCAAAGTCACATTGATCTTATTATTATTAAAATTAAATTATTAAAATTAAAATAACCCTAATGTGTACTTTGAACAATAAAATATCATAGGAACTGAAAAATCTTGAGAAGGTAGAAGTATATTCTAGAATTTCATATTTCTTGATTTAAAATTATTATAAAATTATACTAATGAAATCAATGGGTCACTATTAGAAGAAAACATTAAAACAGAATGAAAAAAACCTCAAGACTGACTCATATATATAAGTCAATGGGTCTTTGATGATGCCAAGAATTCACAATAATCTGACAGATTTTATTGAAAAAATAACTGCTCTATTGCAACATCAACTGAAAATGGTTCAAAGATAATTTTAGGAAATAAAAAGATTAAATTCTTGTAAGAAAATACAGGCCAGAAACTAGGTATTCAAGTAGACAATAATAGTTGAGGTCAAATACCGAATACCCAAGTAACAATGCAAAGCTAAACAAATGAGATAACACCAAACTGAAAAGCCTCTGCATAGAAACAGATAACAAAATATAAGAAAAAGATAAGTTGTAGGAAGGTAGAAAATGTGTATAGGATATGTAACTGATAAAGGGTTTATATGCCATTACCTATATGAGGAATTCTTATAACTCAACATCAAAGCAACGGAAATGTCACGAACTTTTTTTTCCATTATTTATTTTAAACAAGATAAAAATAAATAACGAAAAATGTACAATCTCAAAGCAAGGTGAAGGAATTCAACAATGGTCCTTATGTGGCAGATTGTTATCTTTGAAGTAGTTGCTCAGATTGCAAGGTACAGGCATGTAGGATTGATCATATGATATAAGTACTAGCTGTTCCTTTCAGTGACCTAATGGAAAATAATAGTGCCATTATTGGGGGCTGGCTGGATGGCTCAGTGGTCTAAAGCGCCTGCTTGGGAAAGCTTGGGCGGCTGTAGGGAATGTGGTTCAATCCCCGGCACTACATGCTGCACCAGCCCTGCCCTTGGGATGGGCTGAGCCGGCCATAAAGAGTGAATAAACAAAGGCTCTGAAACAAGAAAAAAATAAATAAATAAAATAAAATAAATCTTAAAAAAAAAATAGTGCCATTATCTTAGCATGTGTATGCACACGCACTCACACATGTGCACACATGCTAGCCAGCTGTGCTGCTGAGATGGAAAGCCTGATATATAAAACTTGAAGGAAAGATTTTTTTCCAGCTCAGTCAATAACTCCCTGGCTACAAGGGACAAACATCATGGCAGAGGGGTGTGCTCAAGGAAAATGCTTCACCTCATGGAGGAAGGGAAGCAGAGTGACAGGGGAAAAGTGAGAGAGGAGGGAACAAGAGGGAGAAGATGAACAAGGGCATGGGCGAGAGACCCTGCCAGTCCATGCACTGAGTCACCTCCTCCAACTGGACCGAACTTCCTGCAAGTTGACCCCACCTCCTATAGCCCATTCATCTGTGAACTCACAAATGTATTGGTCTATTTATGGGGATAATGCCCCTGTATTCCAAATGTCTCTGAAATCCCCAGCTCTGATCCTTGAGAGGCTTAGGGAGATATTTTAAATCCAACCATAACAATGGGTTTAATAATAGACTAGGAACTTGGTAGATAAATACATCAAATAGCAAAGGGGGCTGGCCAAATAGCTCAGCGAATTAAAGCAATATATATATATATATATATATATATATATATATATATATATATTCTGAGAGTCGTTAATATTTAGAAAATAAATACTAAAACCAAGTGATGGACAGATAGCCAAGCAGACTAAAGCACTTGCTTCAACAGGCACAGGGACCAGGATTTGATCCCCAGCATGTTGTGCTGGCCCTGTCCCCAGGGTTAGCAAGGTTATGGAGGATGAGGGCCTTTCTAATATAGAGGACTGAAATTGATGCATTACTCTGGAAAAAACGTAGACATCACACACACACACACACACACACACACACACACAAGAAAAAATAAAACCTTGATTTAACATTTGATCCACCAGTCCTACTGTCTATTGGAGGTGGCAAATAAGATTTTAGTATTGACAGTGACTATGATTTCAAAGTGATGCATCTAACTACAAAATATTGATTTGTGTATATCAAATATGTACATTTTATAGATCAATCATACTTCAGTAGAATTCCCAAGAAGCAAAAATGATATAATGCATCTTAAAGTAATCAAAAATCCTAGGACAGACATAACCCATTTTATACATGACTCCCATGTGTCCTGGAGGTCTTAAGTTATCACTTCTGTGTCACATGTTTGTAACTAACAGCAAAGGGAATTACTGGAAATATGTTTTTTTTTTTTCAACAAATGTATTTCACTCTGGCTTGAGGTTTTGTTTGAGGTAAAGTTTTTAGAAAAATAACTTCTTTCTTCCATATTTGAAATTTAAGGACAAGGAGACTAACATTGTGATTTTTCAGGAAATTTCATATACATAGATAGATTATAGATATAGATAGATAGATAGATAGATAGATAGATAGATGATAGATACATGGGTATAGATATAGATATAGCACCAATCTTTATAAAATTAACCACAGTTTTACAACAGTATTTCCTTAAAAAAGAGAAAACACAAGCCGGGCGTGGTGGCGCACGCCTGTAATCCCAGCACGCGGGAGGCTGAGGCGGGAGGATCGGTGAGAGTTCGAGACCAGCCTGGGCTACAAAACTGAGCTCAAGGCCAGCCTAAACTGTACAGAGAGACCGTGTCTCAAAAAGACAAAAAAAAAGAAAGAAAGAAAAAGAGAGAGAAAACACAGATCTAAGCAGAATTTTATGCTTAAGCTTGCTAGTGGACGAGGACAGACACAGCATTCACAAGGTAAATCGCCCTGGCTTATTGCTACTGATCACAACAACATGGGCAGTTGGGGCCCAATAAACTGATAATTCAATATTTGAAATGCAAATAGAGTCTTCCAAACTTCCAAACTGGAGATCAATTAGCTCACTTTCTTCTTTGGTGATAGACGAGTGACCCGAGGCTTGGCTCCTCAACTCCTTATCCCTAAGACTACATGAAGAGTGCAGACACTCACAGTCTTGGTCAGCTGAACCTTGGCAGATCAGGAAAATCCTCTCAGCCCCCGTGTAGTGGCTCGTCTTCTCAAGCACACAGGCATCTTCTGCTTATGCTTTCAAGTAGCGAGAAACCACATTTTCACGTGCTAAAGCAATTCAATGTGGTGCACAGCGAGGACGGTCATGTCTAACATGTGGCCAAGACATTTGGATCATAGGGCAGCCTTCAACAACATACCAGGAAACCATGTCTCAACCTATACTGTCCCCACTGAGAGACTAGGTGACTCCATTTGGCTGACTTCCCTCTTATTTTCATCTCAAATGGAAAACTGCATCAATTGACCATGAGCTTCTGACTTCATTATGAACAGTGTGAGCATCAGAGTGACGTGGGTTGTGTTGAATTTGCTAACAGAAATTTGGAAGGAACAAGAGGTGCGTGTGTGAATCACTCAACCTAAGGGTAATATGAATATGTTGGTGGAAAAATCCAGCCACCTGATGACTCTGAAGTGTATTAAATATAGTATCCATGACCTGGGTGTCCAGGGAATTTAAAACCATGGTTTCCATTGACCACACAACTCAAATACCAAGAAGTCACATACAAGTTTCTGTTATGGACTTGAGAACAGAAAAGGAAAAAAAAAAGGAGTGGCAAAATAGTCAAAAATATCTCAAAATGATATATAAATATGTGTGTGTGTCTGAGTGTGTGTGTGCAGAAACATATTGTTGACCTCCAGCAGAATATAAAAGTTAGAGTTCACCAAGGTATATGGCTTTTTTCACACTATTATATGGAGAAAGTTCCTACCTCCTCTAGCACTCAAGACAGAAAAGACTTATAGTTTTTTCATCTCTCCCTTACTTCTGTGAAACTCAGATAAACACATTTCTTACAATTATTGCAATCACACATTATTTGCTTTGGTGACAGTTTTGGATCATCATAAAGCTAACATTCTCAGGCCAGGGAGATAGCTCAGTGGAATAAGCGCTTGCCTGGCAAGTATAGGTCCTGAGTTCAATCCCTGGTACCAAAAAAAAAAAAAGTGTTCAATAAATAAATAAATAAATAAATAAATAAATAAATAAATAAATATAAATAAAGCTAACATTCTCAAAGAAAGTGGTACTTTCTGTTGGTGGTGGGTGGGAAAATGGATGCTCTATAGATGCAGATTCTCAAAAATGATTTTAAATTTTATCCACAAAGGAGTTAAAACTTGGATATTGTGTGATGATAAAATTGTACAGAAATTCTACTTAGACCCATCCAATTCATTTTTGTCTGCTGATATGGGAGCCATATTTTTACTTCAGTTTTTCTCTCCCTTCTTGATGAACATCCTGTCCCTATTGAACTTCTGGATTTACCTCCCTTATAACATACTGAATTTCTAAGAGGTTTTGTTACCAGGTTGAAACTTTAGGCCCTATTTCCCTCTCCATTCAAAATTTATGCTGTTTATTTGATTGTTTTAATAACAACTGAGGAACATTGAGAGTGAAAGGTGACCTCTGTGAAACAAACAATATATAGTTCTTCACTTTTATTATAACTAAATATGTAATATTTTCCTGATAGATAGAAATAATTTTCCCTTGAAAATAGTTCACACCAGTACAATGAGTTCCAGTCTAGAGGACTCAAATGTGACATTTTATTTAGTCTTGATGACCTTAAAATTAATGACTGCCATAGGGCAGGCAAGATAGCTCAGTGGATGAAATGCCAGCCCTACTCCTGGCCATGCTAAGTTGGCCACTATGACTGGGCATGGTGTCACACACCTGTAATCCCAAGACTGGGGAAGCTTAAAACAGGAGGATCACTACGAGTCCCAAACTTCATAGTGAGGTCCTGTACCAAATACATAAAAATAAATAAACTAATGCCCTCTCATCATTGTAAGCTTTTCAGATGAGTGAAAGCTATCGGTAATTCCCATAGAACCTACAAATGATGATGTTCTATACCCCAGAAACAACTTCTTGCACTGCTGGCATAGCCAGGTATGAAACAAGGAAACTGTAGCCTTCTTAATCCAAATAAAATCTAATGTGCTATCGTGTCATTTTCAAGTTCCATAATTACATGTTCTACTGTATTTAGACAGGTCTAATGCGGATTCCTCAAGAATCTCTGCTTCAGTATGTGTGTAACTGAGCTGATCACACTTGACCTCTGTCCCCTACTCCGGTAGGTGGCACGGTCATCAGCAAATCTAAAGAGCCTTAAACCAGAAAGTTCTTCTTCATGTCCCATGGTGCCTTCCCCTTGTTCCTTATCCTTCCTGGAACTTGAGCAGGCAGGCTTTCTCCCAGCTCTCCTCACAACTACCACTTTGCTCCTTCCACGGTAGCTCAGGACCGCTCCCCTCACCTCTCAGACTGCTTAGCTCCACCCCTGCATTTGTTATTCTACCCTCTTCTACTCTGCAGAGTGGTCAGAGTGATATTTCTCTTTTATTTTAGTTTTTTAGTCCATATGTGTAACATATATTCCTGTGGGAAGTGGGTACATGTACATAACCCATCTTAATTCCTCTTTTGTCTCTTTTTCTTTCCCTCTGTCCTCCTCTATCTATGTCTCTATCCCCTTCCTTGCTTTTTGCATGCGTGTCTTAAATAGCAATTTGACTCTGTAATTATAAAGCTTCATAAATCAATCAGATAGGGCCAGGGAGATAGCTCTGTGGCACAAGTGCCTGAGTGTCAAGTGCAAGGTCCTGACTTCAATCTCCAATTCCGAAAAAAAAAAAAAAAATCAGATGAATTCACATACAGTTACCATGATGTGCATAACATTCAGTCAGAGTTTAAAAAAAAAAAGAAAGCTAAAACTCTTTACTAGAAAATTAACTGTCCTCACCAAAATTTCAAATCTCTTTTTTTATTAAATTCAGGCTTATCTACCTCTTTGATCTCAATCACTGCCAAAATCATCCTTTACTAGAAACAAACTAAACCACTTGTAATTATTTAAAGCCATAATATTATCACTTCCAAAAGCATACACTGCCTGGACACTTGACCTTAGACTTTCTCCAGGTGCAACAATGTTGTGTTTTTTTTTTTAACCTGTTCAGTGCATAATTAATTATTGAGTGCCTCCTCCATGTCCATGTCAAGCACTACGCTAAGCACTTCAAGTAAAGGATCACATAGCATCTTGCCACTCCAAGATCAAGAATAGAACACGAGGGGCATAAACAGCTTGAATGGTTGCTCAGATGGAGAAGAAAGAAGAAAGGCAGAAGTGAAAAATATGTACTAGATAACGCAAATGTAACTCTCTAAGCAAAACCAATAGACCAAGAGACAGCGAGAAGGAGACAAAAAGGTTTTGCAAATCTGAATAATGTTGCCCTTAGACCTGTAAAGGATGCTACAGTAGCAAGTGGAATTGCTGGTCCATAACCACAGCATAAACAATTATAAGAAGGTCTTTGGATAGTGGGTGCCTTCCCTTTATTCTCACAATAATAGAAATAGAGATTTTTTTTGTAAAAGTTTGTGTTACTATAACAAAATACACGAGGTGAGCTCCTTGTGAAGAAAAGTGTTATGTGCAGCTCATATTCCTGGAGTTTCAAGGTCCAAGATCAAGAGCTCTGCTGAATTGTCTTCTGTTAAATTCTTAACTGGAGTTGGCATCACATCTTTGCAGAGGCTCCTGTGGGAACCAGGTGCTACTTCTCATAACAAGAAGTCAGGTGGAGCAACCGGAGTTCAGGAAGAAGGGTCTATTGTACATGTCTCCTGAAAAACATGCATTAACCATATATTAAGCATCAACATGTAGCCACTTTGATTTTCATTTATTTTGTTCTTCATTTACATATCAGAAATAAACCCTAGGTTACAGGGCTAAATTTTAAACTGATAAATTACGTGAAAACGTCAACACTGTTTGCCACATATTTAAATATTAAACAGCAGTCCTTCGAACTCTACAATGTTCTCCCTTTTCTAAAATTACTGATAAGACTTTACCCTTGCATGGCATTTCAGTTTTCATATGTGGCTTGTAGCTATAGTTTGTTATCTCTCACTAAATCTAGCAACTTCTCAAGATGGGGAATTGAATGATTTTGGTATGTGAAATAAAATACAGTAAATGTTATTGCTATCGTCATTCAGCTGTCGTGATACTTTATAACAGTACTAACATGATAGGTTATATGGGAATCACAAGATTTTATAGTCTTTTAAATGGTTCATTTAACCTTATTCTTTGTGGTAAAAGAAGGAAAACTTCATCTTTTCCCCCTCTGGAAACCATAAATGCTATGATCTCCTAAAAATTTTATATTCAGCAGCTCAAGAAGCATTTTTGCTTCAATAAACAATTGTGTAGAACCATCTATAAGTATAAATATATATGTAGTTATATTTCATCCATGAAGATATCTATAGAGAAAGAGAAAGAAAAGAATTGAACTACTTTCATTAACTCCTGTAAGTCTTTTATGCTTCTACAATGGTTTTTATTTACTGATAAGAACTGTACATGGATTTTCAAAGTGCTATGTCCAGCAATATAGATAGTTCTTCACTTAAAAGTAGTAGCTTGAAAGTCATTTCACAAAATAATGTCTGTGAAATTGGGTGATATACTTATATACAAAAAGGATTTCCACAGAAGCATTCTTCATTGTAATAATATCATAAATGAAGCAAACGGTGAAAATGGTAGAAAAAGGAAGTGCTCAGGTTCACATGACAGCATGTCCAGATAAAGAAATAAGTAAACATGGAAACGTCCAAAATTTGGTCAGAAACATTGGAGTTTGAGTGTTTTGGCTGTATTATGAACTATTCCTCTTCTGGGTATTTTTCCAAAAGAATTGCAATCATCATACCACCGTGATCTATGAGCACCGCATTTATAGCAGTGCAATCTGTCACAGCTAAATCCTGAACACAACAAAGATGCCCATCAAGGCATCTGAGGAATGGGTGAAGAAGCTGTGGAAGTTATACATCACCAAGTGTTAATCAGCTATGAAACAGGATAGATTTGAGTCTTTTGTCAATAAATGGATACAACAAGGAAGCATACTCTTAAGTGAAATAAATTGGGCCCACATCTGGTTATTGTGAGAACCTGAAAGTAGAAAATGGAATCTAAAGGGTTTGATAGATACTAGGAGAAGGGAATGAACTTGCTCAAAAGGAAAGAGTCGCTGAGTTTAGGTGGAGGATAGGAAAGGAAATGGGGGAAAGAGAGTTATCTGTGTGTAAGCAGGGTGGTTTGGACAAGTGTACTATGCATTCCTGTTGGTCTATGGAAAGAAGCAGCTAATACTTTAATTTGTTTTGTCTTCTCTATTCAATTATTTGTACTTTTTCACTTCTTAATTTCTTGTATGTCTCTTCAATTTCGCGTGCATATTTCTGACTATATGAATAACTGATTGAAAGACAACACTATGTATTACAAAAATACTATGAAATTTATATTACTCGGTTAAGTGAAGTTCCGTATCACTTGTAGTTTTTTCTGTTTTAATTCTAATGTGTACTCTCTTTAAAAGTTAAAAAATTAAAAGAGTGCTTTATATAAAAAGTATGTAATATCAATCAAAAGCTTCTTTATTGGAAGGAAGATGATTTGTCATACATATTTTTTTCAGCTGGCACCATTTCACAACAATTCAAAGTTCAGTAACTTTTCATTGGCCTACACCCTATTAGAAAACTTCATTTGACCAGGGATCAGTTCATGACTTCTCAATGTTTATGCTAAGCCTCACCTATGACTGCACCAGGCTTTCAGAGGACATCTACATAATACCCCTGCTTTAGGCACCCATTGAGTTCTCTGCTAACCAGTCCCTTCCCTAAGAACTGCCATCTGCCTCAAGAGTGCTATGCCTCTGAGGAACACCAACCTGGCCACAGCTGATCACAGCAAGGCCAAACCTGGTGGTGAGACAGTCGCATTTTCTCTCACAGGTGTGGCAGCTTCTCATTAAGTTGGCCAGAGATTGATGGAGTTCGTTCAAGTTCCAAACTCACCACTCTTTTCTCAGATCATTTTATTTAGCAAGAGCCCTACAATGCAGTTATAATCCTAAAACTTCACCTTGATTTCCTTTATACCTTCGAATAGATCAGTTAATATATTTGTATCAATTTTTAAAGGTGCTCAGAATGTTTCCAGAATATTTAAGAAATTAAAAAAAGTGAAGTGGGCCAGGGAGATAGCTCAGTGCCATAAGCACCTACCTGGCAAGTGCAAGGTTCTGAGTTTGACCTCTAGTATGAATAAATAAATGAATAAATAAATAAACAAAGTGAACAAAATGATAAGACTTTGGACATTACATAGGACAGGAAGTTCCCCTTTTATTTTTCTTTAGTAGTTATAGTTCACTTCTCTACATTCCCCATGGTTCCCTACACAAACAGAGATACACATACACGGTCATGCACACACACACACACACACACACACACACACACACACACACACACACAGAATCCTCTGATACATAACAGAAAGAAGCCACTAGTAGTGAATGAGGAATTAAGGGCAAGTTCCTTCAGAACCCACTCCTCTTGGGTCCTAAAACCTCCTAGAGCTCTTGAGAATGAAGTATGGAGTGCATTAATATAATATCAGTCTTTCCTTTACCTCAACAAAGACAGACGTCACCCAGGAAGAAAGGATATCAAGATATATTAGAGCTGAAGTCCAGACTAGAACTACATCTCTTATTTCTGCCTTCTTTTCCTTCTTTTCTTACCTACAGAGGCTGTTGCCAGATACAATTAAGCCAAAACAGTTATGTATTCCATATACTGCAGAGGCAAGTTTTATTCAGAAATAAAGCAATATTAAAGTTGAAAGATAAATTTGCCTTTAATAAAAGTGACAAATAATTCCATATTTCTTTTTTTTTTCACTGCATACAATGAATTTGCCAATGAAAAACTATGGTACCACAAGAGGAAGTCAAAAAGGAAAATCATCTAATGTGTCTTTCTAAATAATAAACTTTAAAAATGATGCTAGAATCTAGAATAGCCCCACTTGTGAAGCAATATGCAAACTCTGGAGGTGCTGTGGGTAAAAAGGAACCCTGCTACACTGGTGCTGGGCATGCAGACCGGTGCATCCACTATGCAAATCCACATAGAGGTTCTTCAAAAAGCTATGATTAGATGTCTCTTTCAACACAATGATTGCCCTCCCGAGTATTTTT
The DNA here is from genome assembly GCA_004027025.1 of Myocastor coypus. Classification (NCBI taxonomy): domain Eukaryota; kingdom Metazoa; phylum Chordata; class Mammalia; order Rodentia; family Myocastoridae; genus Myocastor; species Myocastor coypus. The sequence continues at coordinate 24,659 of PVJA010002265.1, read as the reverse complement.
CCAGAGGAATTGAACTCATCACACCACAGCAATATATGTGCACCTATGTTTATAGCAGCACAATTTGTCATAGGTAAATCTTAGAAATGGATCAAGTACCCATCAACTAAGAAATGGATAAAAAAAAAAAAAAGATGTGAAATGCTTACATGGTGGAATGTTACTCACCTGTTAAAAAGATATTTGAGGTTTTTATAGGTAAATGCATGCTACTACCAACCATACTCATACAAGAAATACATCAGACCTGCATGTGTAGACATTGTATTGTCTCACTAGTGTACAGACCTAAAAGAGTGAACAAAGGAACAATAGGTACTGGGACAGGGGAAGCTGTTCAAAGGGAAGGAACAGCCGGGATGAAAAAATGCACAAAACAAAAGGAAGATGAAGTTATATCCGTGGATACACACGGGCCAGCATGGATAGCAGTGCTGATTTCTGCTGGACCATTGAAAGGAGCAGTTGATGCTTCAATTTTTTCCTTCTTTTTAATTTTTCATAACTTTTGAAACAACTTTTCACGCTGGCTTCTGGTAATTGAAACAACTAATTTGAAGAGAACAATATGCAACAGTCATTGTTGAATTCCTATTATTTTCAGTGAAATTCTGTATCATTTCTACTTTTCTTTTTTTAAATTGTTTTCTTTCTCTTAAAGAAGAATAACCCTGGGGAAAAGATGAAGGGATCATGACAAGGAAAGTAATGGTGATGACGGAGGATGGCCCCTCTTATCCTCGAGGGGCTTGAAAGGGTGGCTAGAGTAAAAGCCACCCTGGTATGAGCCAAGAACTGTCTGAACATTAACTGAGAGTCACAGGTTTCTGGAACATGGAAGACCTCCTGGAAACCGAGAAAATTTTACAAATTGTACAAGTCCCATCTCCTTTCCTCTTATGTCCTGTAAATTTAAATGCAGCTATTTCTTTGTTGAGTTATTTTTTTGGGGGGGTGATGTAGTGGGAATTGAACTCAGAACCTTGCACTTGCCTGGTAGAAGCTTATGCTGCTGAACTACCTCCCCATCCCCTAATTGCAGCTATTTCTTGAACTGAGGTGAAACAGATTAACTCTCTACCAAAGAACTGCACATAAAACATGAGGAATTTTTCCCAGGATGAAAGTATGTGATGAATTTGCTGCTAGGGTAATATTCACAATTGTCATGAAAATATAACTCTTCGTCAAGAAAGGGCTCTGAGTCCAGATGGTGTGAAGCAGAGGCAAAGATGTGAGACTTGCAGAATAAGGCTGAATTCTGGTCCTGCTTGTGACTGAACTGCTTCAGTCACCCCCCTGTCCTCGCCTTTCCTAGCCCTACTCTCACTCTTTTGTCCCTCCTTTTCTTGAATCTTGCATCTGTTTCTCTACTCATACATGGGTCATATCTACTGCACAAGAAAGTTTTCAGGTATGAACTAAAAGTGCCACTGGCCGTGTGGCCACTCTAAGGGTTCAAGGTCTCACAGCTAAGGAAGGCAGCCATCCATTCCAGCTGCTCAGACAGCTCCGGTTTCTCTGTGGCACTGATTTAATTAATAATAGTTCCTTTTTCACTGTTGAGAGTGTCCCAGTTTGGATGATAAGTTATATTGTCACCCTATTTATAGGGTGTATTGAAGAAGGGATTTATAGGTAATGTGGCAGGTAATGTTATTAAGCCAGAATTTCAGATGTAGTAGGGCAAGAAACTGGAGCAAGGATGATCTTTGCAAGAAAAGCACTTAAAGCAAAGAGGAGAATGTGCCTGCTAAAATCTTTATACAGGAAATAGCATAAGTTCAACCCCAGGACAGAGAGAGAAGATATAGAAAGGACTTCCTAAGGGATAATGAGAAGGAAAGAAGAGAAGAAGGCAGGAGGAAGAGAAAACAGACATTTGGGAGGAGATACTAACTATTCTGTGACATGGACATACAGACAGACTGGGAAGGTTTTTTGGGGGGGGGTTGTTTGTTTGTTTGTTTGTTTGTTTCCAGGAAATTATTTAATAGCTATGGGTCCTTCAACCCAATCAAGATTAGTGACCAACCCTTGTCTCCACGCTTTTGGAGATAAACTGACTTCTCCTCACCTCTATTTCAGAGATGTATGCCTCAGAAAGAGGACCAAACCAGAGGACAAGGAGAAGTGAAAAGTTGTAGAGGAAGACTTGCTCTACTGCCTGTCAGGAAGGGTGACTCTAGCATTTTCATTGAGCACAAACAGTCAACATTCTTAACCGCTAATACTCTGTCCCTCCAACATCCTGAGGAGCTAGTCACATGGTTCTTGTGAAGACTTGGGTACAGAAAGCAAAGGGAAGCAAGCCTCCCATGGATAAAAGGAAAACCTAATCAAGTTCAACAGTAAATCTACTTGCACAAAATGATTAGACTAAAAGTCCAGGGAATAAGAATATCAAGCTTTCAGATGCAATTGCTTTGCTATTATTTTATTAATTTTAAGTATTTGTCTAGGATATTTAAATTAAATCTTGTTAACAGGATGTTGTTTCATAAATTTTATTGAATAATTTCAAAAACCATGCTTTTAAGACTAGTTTAAATGACATATTGAAAACTTTATTATTTTTGTCCTTTGACAGAAAATTAAAACAAAATTTCATAAGAAGATTAATAGGAGAACAACAATGGTTAATACATGGAATATTGTTGTCCTTCTGTAGTTGCACAGAGTACAGGACGGCATAAATATTTTCCAAGTGATATTAGGACAAACCTTTCTTTGTAATTATCTGAAAAAGCCTATTAGTACAATTAACTTGTATTTTCTTTTCATTTTTCTTTCTTGCAATGCCCTAGATCCTCTGAAAACTTTATTATTAAGATCACTTACTGGATTAAAGTAAGACATTTATCCAGGCCTTTGGATGTGATTATCCCTTTTCTTAATTAGCTACATGCCTGAGACTTCCTTTAGTATTATTAAGTAATGATCGCTTTAAAGAGGGGCTGTTAACCACTATTGCGCTTGCCATCATAAAGTTATAGTTGAGCAGTAAAAATTTTTTCACTAATTTTTTATCTTTAAATGTTTAAGGTGTCTGTATTTGAAATCATTAGACACACTCTTAAGAAGAAAACCAAATGACGAGTGTTACGATTCTCCCACACTTTTGTTTCTGTCACCTGATCCATGTCTTCTGACCCTGCACTGTGGTTGGTAGCAACGTAAAGTCAACCATTGTCCAAAGGAAGTTTTACATATTTAGTTGAACCTCTTTAGAGGATGAACTGACAAATTTCCAAGGATTCCTTAGGCAACGCAACTCACTGCATGCCTTGCTTTTAGCAAACACCACCAGGTAACACTCTGAACATGTTGAGGGTGTGCTATGTGCTAACATGAGATTATAGATCGTAAGGTTGGCCGGCGCTTCCTCTAAGGAGATCACTACCAACCAGCCCTGATAGCATCTATGGAAAAGGCTGTGAATAGCATAAACAAAAATGTCTCTAAAAGGGGACCTTAGAGCCTTATCCAGAGCATTTTGCTCTTGTTATTATGAGGAAAATTTATATTGTAAAGAGCTGGGTCTTCTAGAAAGAATTTAAACCTAGTGTTCAAGGGTGGCATTATAGACAGAGCCTGTCACCTGATCATAGCCATCAGCACAGTGTGAGACAGACGGTGCCTTAGGCCTTCGTCTGCCACTTGTTACTAAGTTGGTGGGTCTAGTGCCAGGATCAAAGATCTTGCTTCTCCTTCAAGGAAACTATCATCCTGGCAATATCTCCACAGAGATGTTTCCCGACCAAGCAAAAGACTATATGGCTGATTTCTGAAATACTCCTTCCTCCTTACTTAGGAGTGGTATGGGGGTGGTGGGGGGAGGCGAGACATGTGCTACATTAAAATAAAAATTAAAACAATAACAGAAAAGAGGAACATTTCTGGATCTGATCCCAGCCCTTTCGTCGGTGAACCATCAATGTGGGGTGTGACAGTTGAACCTGTACCTCTATAGCAACATCTACCAAAAAAAAAAAAAAAAAAAAAAAAAAAAAAAAAAAAAAAAAAAAAAAAAAAAAAAAAAAAAAAAAAAACAGAAGCCGTGATCCTATGTACACTTCCCAGTTCCATCAAAGGCACTTAAGAATCTGATGTCTGTGAAACTACTCTGTAAGTGGAGAAATTTGAACATAGCAGTGAGATAGTATGAGCTTTCTTATTTGTTCATGGAGAAACAGTCTATTGTGCTTGTGGGTAGAGTTAATTGCTGTTAATGAGGGTTGACTTTTCAATAGGGAGCTAAGTCAGTCACAAACCTCAGGAAGTCTGCAGTCACCTCCTTTCTTATCACTGCCTCTATTTTCATCGTCACAACTTTCACTGCTTGGTGTTTCTTGCTTCTCTTCTCACGGCGTTTGTTTCCCTGCATTAGAATCTGATGGCCACAGTAGTGGTGTCCCTTCTCGTCGTGGTTCTTGCTGCGTCTTCAGTGCTCAAGACAGTCACGGTCACAGCCAGTGACTTGTGTGCAACTGTACAATAAAAATAAATATGCACAAACCAGCTTGAATATTCATAACCCTAAGAAGATCTGAAGGAAGAGGCTCTTGCTTCCGTTTTTTCAAGAAGTTAAACTTCTTCCCCAGTTTGTGAAAGAACACTTGCAACTTCAAATTTCATGTCATCTTTCCTAGTACAACCTCTTAATTAATGGGTTTCTTCTTAGTTTACCATATGAGTTTCCAAGGACTGCCTTGAAAAAGGTCCACGCTTCGGGTGACTTGAATAAGAAATGTGCTTTCTCATGCTATTCTATGCTAGAAGTCTGGGAATGAAGTGGTGGGGTTGAATTCTTCAGAAGCCTCTCACTTTCGTCTATAGATGGCCAGTTTGGGTCTGTACATGATTGTCCCTCTATGGCCAATTATCTGTGCCTAAAGTTCCCTTATTATAGGACCATCGAGCATATTGGATTTGGAGCAAGCCTAATCATTTCATTTACTTGAGGGACCTCTTTAAGGACCCTAACTCCAAGTAAAAGCACATTCTGTGACACAGAGGGGTTTCATGTGTATTTGGGAAAGAGGACACAACTCATCCCATAGCAGGTGGCAGTGACATGAGGTGCCTGAATCTTGTCCTAGTACATTTCTGATGTACGTGCTGGTGTCTGATCATCTGTCCAGGCTTTCTGAAAGCATTACTGCCCCCAGTTTTCATGCCTACCATTTGACTTCTCCTGGAAAGAATCCCGATGCTATGGGAGTTTGTGCTTGATTATTGAGAGTGTGGATGCTACACATGCCCTCGGGCAGGCAATATGCATAACAATCTAAGGAGAGGCCAGAGGCTAGCTGAGCTGCTGCCCCTCCCTTGGCTCTCTGCTCTTTGCCACCAACATGAGAGGTTGCTCTCTGCCACGTGCTATCTGCTTTGGAGTCAGCTGACTATGGACTGAAGCCTTCAGTAACTGTGACCTAAATAAATATTTTCTTCCTTCACTCTGAGTGCTGGATATTTGTTCCAGCAATAAGAGAAGAGTAAGTAAGAAAATAGTCCTCTGCTGGATTTGCAGCACACACTGAGATAAATAAATGTCAGTCTCTGGCTAAAAGGGGTTAGAAGTGTAGGAGAAGACAAGCAAGGAAGAGACCAAAGCAGCAATAGAATACAAACATGGACCTGTTTAGGAAAAGGGGGAAAAAAGATAGAATCCAATAAAGCTTCCTAATAGAGAAGACTACAAGAATTGAGATAACACCGACAAACAGACAGAAGCTTGGAGTGGCATGCTGAGTTTCAGAAGCATTCAGTTATGAGGACGGGAGGAGGACACTATCAGTGTTGAGCAGTGGTTAAGCAGAGAGGAATGGGTTTCAGCTGCTTAACTGGTTGTCTGAGACATTTGACATCTTCCACCGTCTCATCCAAATCTTAGATTTCTGCAAGAATTCTCTCTTGGTTACTTTTCTCTCTTTTCTGGGACATAATAACCAACATTCAGAATTCAGGAAAGAAAGGTTTACTTAGCTCACAGTTAGTGGAGATTTCAGTCCATATTCCGTTGGCTCCAAGGCATACTGTCACATAGCATGGAGCACCCATCCACGGTGTCAGCAGCAAAGAGCAAAAGGAGGCTGCAGCTGCTAGCTGGCCGCTGTCCCCTCTTTACACTGTAGTGCAGATTCCCCACCCCTAGGTCAGGGTGTATCACTCACACCTGCAATGTCACTTTTTGGATCAAGAATCAGTCACAAACTCCGGAATTCACCATGACTACAAGAGGCTTCGGGTGAGACAATTAGACAGAAACCATAGCGACTTCTAAAAGTGCTCCCCTTTTCAGTTCCACTCATCCTGTCTGTTTTTATACAACTCCCTGCATCACAGCAGACTCTCATGATGACTCAGTTTTTGTCTTGTCCCCTTATAGGATTAATGAGGACACACTGTTGACAGAAACAGAAAACTTGAATTACCTCCACCCCACATAACTGAGGATAGGAGATAAATTGGGAAAACGGAGCAAATTGTTTCTCTGTGAATCTGCTAAGAACTTTTAAGACAAATCTTCCCAGTTTTATAATGAAGGAAAGAGGGGTAACCATTTTCTTCCCTCTCAGCAGTTTCAGTTATACTGCAATCCAGAGTCCTGATTGGTTGAACATCTGCCAGTATTCTAAGTCAGTCCCAGGATGCTGTCACAGACTCTGGGATTGATTCAGTTTGTGGGGGTACCTAGCGTTGGAAGAGTCACTGTGACTGGTGGCATTTCCTCTGGAGTGGCTACTATGAGGGCAGAGATAGAGCATCTGGAACAGGGAGAAATGATTCAAAGGTTGTTTGAAAATAAAGAACACAGACATAGACTGTGTTATCTCCTTCTATGACTTCAACAGTAATCATAGATTTATTTGTGTGTGTGTGTGTGTGTGTGTGTGTGAGAGAGAGAGAGAGAGAGAGAGAGAGAGAGAGAGAGAGAGAGAGAGACCAGGGTTTGAACTCACAACCTTGCACTTGCCAGGTAGGCACTTGTGCCACACAGCTATCTTATATAATGAAGTTTGTATCTCCACCCCAAGTGAAGTGTGAATATAATCATGATTGTTCGCTTGGAGATTAATTTGAAGCACAGTTACTGATCTGGAAACTTGGGGTAGAAAAGTCTTTGGCATTTATGCAAGGAGCATCAGAAGCTCGTGCACATTTTAATACCTTAGGTCCCCAATCTCTGAGGGTCCAGAGCCGTAATGAAATGTTATCCTCATAGGCATGGGTAGCTGGCTTTGTGGTCCACAGTGAGTGACCAGTGAACAACAAGGACTTTGGGTAGGGAAACAATAAAGGTAATGCTTCCAAATAGGCATGAACAGGGAGCAAGAAGAGGCATCTACCATAACGGTACAGCATTTGATCCCCTTAGCAAATAGCTCTGTACTCTTAAAGGGAAAACATTGATACGGGTCCAGGAGAGTCTATCCTACTTTCTGTGCAGGGTAGAGCACAGGTGTAAGAGAGTTTCGGATTTAATAAGCAACACTTGCAGAAGCTCTTCTATTGGAGCACAGGATCTGTGGAGACACCTCTGCATACATCAGAAAAAAAGCAAATGCCAGAGACAGCCTCCCTGTAGGGCAACATCAGGTCAGGCTGGCCCCTCCTATAGTTCAGCCCAGGTTTTCAGTGTCAGGTCACTGTGTGAAGATATTTTTAAGCTGTGAGACTCAGTGTCACCAGAAGACCCAAACAGCCGAGGCTTTCTTCCAGTTTCCAGAAGACACGTCAGTGCACACGCCTGAGTGAGGAGTATGTTCCCTTGGCCATCAGCCCAGACCTCTCCATGGCTCTACCAGAGGTGGGGTTGAGTGGGGAGACATAGCTCATCATGGAAAACCTCAGGTACCCAGCATGTCTGGCTCTGGCAACCACCAAAGGTTAAAATAATTTAAATAAAGTCTTAATGAACCACTCAAAGCCTCAGAGTTATTTCTGTGTCCATGATGTTTAAGGCAAGATTCTGCCATTCTTCAGTGTTTTAGAACCTTTCTCTGTGAAGGTTCATGTCAACCACGTCTTCATGAAACTTTCAGAATGCAACGTAATTATTTATAGTAAGCCTACTAGAGTTTATCGTGTTCCAGGGACTTTTGTCAAGCACTGTGCTGACATTGTCTCATGGTCACTCTTACCACGATTCCTATCTTACAGGTGAGCAAACTAAGCCTCAGAGTGCTAAGTAGATTTCACACCATCCCCTGGACAGTAAAGGGCAGTCAGTAGATTCTGTCCATTCTGTGCAGCTGCTTTTGTTACAGTGCCATGTGGAGTTCATACACATGAGTCAAGCTTCTTTTTATGAAGACAAAATCAAATTCAGTTTGATTTTACTGTTTCTACTCTCAAAGGTTTCATAGTCTGATAACACATAAACCATCGCAATGCAATGGTCTTTGCATTGTATCACACACATGCACAAAAAAAAACGAGAAGCTGTTAATATCCTGATAAAAAGTAAATAATCCAATCATGGGAACCATAAAATGATTCCAGCTAGGGATAATTCTGAGTGGGACACTGAAGCATGAGTAGGCTTTCACCATTTGGACCAAAAATGAAAAGTGGGACGATGGCATAAGGAATCAAGAATTGGGTGTAGTCTGGAGACTTCTGAATAGTGATGAAATCTTAAAATTATGCAAAGAAGTAGAAAAAGAACCCAAGGTACCCAAAGTGGTTGATTTGGGGAGGGCAGTTAGCTGCACATGCGGTTGCTCACTCAAGCAGCACTTTGGGATCTAGGTCGGCACAGGGAGGTAAAGGCTAGGGCTTTGGTGGGCGTGGCCAGGCAGGGGAAATCCATCTCATTTGGCATCAGCAGGTGCATCGCCTGCTGGACCATGGTGCACCTGGGCAGCTCATAGCCTATGATGCATTGATTTTCCATTTGCTGCTGTGCACCTTAGAGTGGCAAAGAAGGCTTTAGTAGTTTGCTGCAGAATTATTGAGAAATAGAAACCAGAAAAACAAATTGTCTTACACTTTGGGGTTTTCTGTGGTCATAGCTGATTAAACCACATTGGACAAAGTGTAAGGAGGAAAACACCGCGGGACCTGAAGGCTGTATGTCAGGTAGGACACGACTGATGAGGTACCTCGTCTGTGTTACATATCGAGCGTCGATCCAGAGACTGCCTGCTGGAGTATTTCCTGGTACTGAGAGCACAAGGTATAACCCCCACAAATCATGGGAAGCCACTAGCCAACTCCTTTCCCACTCTGAGGAGCAGCTCTGAGAAGCCTCCTTGCTTCTTCCTGGTACCCCATATCTTTCTTCACCCCCATTACTTTAAGTGTGTCCAGGTTGGATGTCCTGGTTTGCCTCCAGTCGGATAAGCAATATATGAAATCATACTGGCGAGGAACAGTGGTCGGCATAAGTGAGGTACAGGAAGAAAGGCTGCAGGAGCCACAAAATACTTAGGTGGATAGAACCTTTCAGGAATATGAAAGCTTGCAGATTTTAAGAACAGCCCTTGGAAAATGTTGGGGAAGCTTGGAAACAGAATTGATAGAAAAGGGGGAGAAACGATCAGGAGCTACCGGCGTGCAGATGAACGATTCTACATACATTGATTTTCTACTTCCTTACAAAAATATTGTTAGCTATGTATTATTAACCACTTTATGTGGAAGAAGCAGGCACTCCAAGAGGTTGAACTCGAAAAACTGTAACTATTAATTGGTACAGATGAAATCCGAGTTCAGGACTGTTGGATTCCTAAACTTTTATGTGCTTACCACATAGGCAGATGAGCTATGCTTTTGTATTTGCTCAATCAGGCGTAAGCCCTATAATTCAATAAATCTGATTTCATATCTTCACAGTATTCCCATTGTGGAACCAGGACTTTAGTCCTTACTCTGTAGCTCAACCAAATAAAATAGAAACAACGTTGAGAAATGAAGAAAACTGGGAGATCAAATCAGCCTTTCCAAAAGCTCTTCGCATTAAGACAATGAAAAGCAATCCAGCCTCATGCTTTGAAAGAGAAAATGTGACGCAGAGAAAATGCCATATTGTCTTGAGTTTAAATTGAATCCCTTCTATTTGAGCAAGTTATTCTTGATTAGGTTTTGTTCTTTCTCAACTCAGTTATCCCATCCATAAAATGGAGATAATACTTGTCACATCCCAAATTTGTCATTAAAATTCAGTGGCAGAATTTTTAAGAAGTTGGAAAGAAATGTCTACGGCTGGGCCTGACATACAGGATGCATTCAATAAATCACTAGTGAATTTAATTGTTGTTGACAGGATGAAATGGTGATTATATCATTTTGATGACCATTATCAGTATTTCCAGTGCTGCTATTATTGTTCCTGCTTCTGCAGTCTTTTGCCTCTGCTAAAGAAATTCTGGTGATTGCTTCTAATAAAAATTGAATGTCTAACTCTTTGATTCTCTTCTCTCCCACATCCCTTTGGCAATTTTCCACAGAAACAGAAGGAGACTGTCAGGGGAGAAATCACATTCACACACACACACACACGCACACATGTGTATACACACACACACACACACGCACACATGTGTATACACACACACACACACACACACACACACACACACAAATACTTGACAGCCAAAATTGGTGAATTACATCTGCCAAAAATTGACAGCCTTACACCAGGGGCAAGCATGTGACTGTATTTCCCCCCACCAAGATGGGCTTGTGCTGTCACAGCAAAAATTGATCTTCTGTTTGTGGGAAATTATACACAGTTCACTCTTCTCTGTGCTGGGGGATATTCCAAATCCTTTCTCAAAAATTCTAGCAAATGCTTCCAGCTTTATACCGGTCAATTTCTCTCCCCACAGATATTTATTGAACACCTCAGATGCACCAGGCCTGCGTCTAGTCATGAGGAATGTCACACTGATTAGAGTCATGCCTGACTTTTGTCCCTGGGAAGCATACAGTCTAGAAGGAGGAGGGAGAAGAGAGGCACAAGAATCAAGTAGTTACAAAGGACACTACAACTGGGAGGACGAGGAAAGTAGCATTTAGGTGAGTGGAAAAGAGAAGAGACAATGTCTTGGTCCCTGGAAAATCATGGAATTTGTGTCCTAATAAGAAGTGCTGTCTATCATCCATCAGGGTTTCTTAGTCGTATCAGTGGCAGTTTGGGAACTGAACACAGAAGAATGTGGACAAAGTTGGGGAAGGGAAACAACACCCTGCACCCCGAAGTCTCCTGCACTCCATCTCCTGTCACATCATCCGGGGCCCTGGATTCTCACAGAAGAGCAAACCGTGCTGTGAAGTGCACCTGCCAAGCATCTAGGCTGCTCCTTCTTTGAAACCGTCCCCCTTCTGCACCCTATCCCATTTTCTAACATCCCTACGCTCTGCAGTCCCATTCATACAATAGTTGTATTCTGTGAGGTCCCAGGTGCCAAAAAAATTGGGGACTGCCCTCCTCGACAATACAAGATGGGTCAAGCCAAGGAAGTCATTGGAATTGGAAAGAGCATGAGGCTTGAGCAGCTAACCTAGACTGCAGTCCTAATGTTGCAGCTTATGGTTTAATCCATTCTCTCTGATGGGCATAGCCTTTTCAAGGCCCAAGGTAATTCCATGTGTGAGTCTATTTTCACTCTGCACAATTTTCCATAACTCTGCTGCCTTATTAATACCTAGATACCCATAATTTAAATCAGAAATGCTTCTTTCTGGGGACCTTTATTTTAACCTTTCTAGTCTAGTTTAGACCTTCCTCTGTTGCATCCTGGTAGATCCTACCCTTTCTGCATTTATAATGCATTATTTTTTCCTGCATTTGCCAAGCATTATTTATAAATTTAATGTGTTTCTCTTCCTCATCCAACTTTAGGAAGAACAGAAACTTCTTTAGATATCTTTATACTGGCTAAGGAGACAGCTCAGTGTTCTAAGCACCTGCCCCTGGCAAGCTCAAGGACTCCAGTTTGATCCCTGGCACCACAGGTCTCTATGGTCCTGCCCCCAGCTGCCCCCACCTGAGCTGAGCTGGCCATGATGATCAGGTATGTTGGTGCGTGCCTGTAATCCCAGTGCTGAGGAGGCACAGACAGGAGGATCACTATGAGTCCAAGCTGCATTGCAAGACTCTGTACCAGATAAATAAATAAATAAATAAATAAATAAATAAATAAATAAATAAATTAAAATACTTTGTGTTTGTAGCTTTAGTTTCACGCACAGAGCCTCAGTAAATTTGGAGAAAAGCCACTTAGTATACCCCTACATTCATGCCTGGTAGAGCCAAGGAAGCTTTTATCAACTGGTACTTCCCCCACACACACAGCATTCAACGTCAGGAGTCTGGAATAATTTTGCATAATGATATTCACTGTGATCCTAAAGATTAGCCAGTTTTTAAATTGCTGATGATGGTTCTCTTTTCTCTTGAATTTCCCAAATCTTCCCCTTAGTCATTGAATACTTCCTGAATATTTTACTGTGTTATTCTATCTCTGGTCGTTGCTTACCCTCACTCCAATTTTACCAGATCCCCAGCTCCTTTAAGGAGGAAATGATCCTATTTGTTTCAACAGTCTACGGACCTGCCTCAGTAAACAAGGGAGAAGAAGAGCAGGAGCCTGAGTCACACACGCTCACCATCAACTGTACGCCACCACATTTGCGCACTTGAAGGTTCTGGTACAGCCCAGGAACACTCTGAGTTACTGATAAAGAAACGAGGTCCACGGTGCCCATGGAGCAGCCACACCATGTCTCACTACAAGCTACTTAACCTAGGGACCTCAGTGACCTCGAGGAGCAGGCTCAGAGCTTCCCTGTTCTGCAGGGAGACTGGACCACTCACATTTGTAGACGCGTGGTTCCCATCAATTGCTGGCAAGCAATGTTGCCAGATATTCAATTTTTTAAAAAGAAAACAATGAGAAATCTGGATTTTTGTATGAATGTCACCACTTTCCAATATTGGCATCCGAATGAAATTCTTTCAAAGGATGTTTTGGTCCAAACAAAACATAGCCATGGGTCAAATTCACCCTGTGGGCCACCAATTTATAAGCTATGGTTTAAATTTTAGAATCTTCGGAAACAGTTTGTATTGCCCTTCCAAGAGGATAGAATCTCAAAGTCAGGCACTTCTAATGGTTCGTGTAGTCTACTGAGAAGTAAAATACAATACAGTATAGAGGACATTTTGATATTCTCACTTAGAAAGTGAGTGATACATTGTATTATAAATCATATATATATATATATATATATAAAATGGCCGGCTCAGCTGTCCTGAGGGTGGGACTGGTACAGCATGTGGTGTTGGGGATCGAACCGTGGTCCCTGGAGTTGCCTAAGCTTGCCTAAGCTTAGACCACTGAGCCATCTCTCCAGGTGTACTCTAATTCTTGACTTTCTTCAATGTCACTAGCCCATGAAATGCAAAAGTCTGAAAACCAGGAATTTAGCACAAGCCTCTCATTTTATGAAGGAAATCACAAAGATCCAAAGGTGTGGACTGCGTGATCTCAAACCTTAAATTAAAATGTGCTTGCCTGCTAGGTAAAGCACCATACTTTACTGAAACTTTTTGTTATCATTATTACACATTTGGTACAGGGTCTCACAACACAGCTCAGACTCCTAGTGATCCTCCTGTTTTCAGCATCCTCAAAGGCAGGACTACAGGTCTATACCACCACACCCTATTTGGGTGGCCAGCTCAGGGCCCTCTGGCGGGAGGAGCCAGCATGGCATATAGTGCCAGGAATTGAAACCCAGTCCCTACACTTACCTAAACAGGTGCTTAGTCTGCTGAGCTATCTCACCAGCCCAGCGCCATTCCTTATAGAATGATCTGCTTCTACTTGTCTATCATTTCTTAAGGCTGCCCGGTGACTGCTTGCCACGTGACATTATGAGGAGGAGAAGATGCAGCCTTTCATTTTGGGACTCACAGCATAGGTTTCCTCATATTCTCTCTGCCTCTGTCTCCATCTCTGTCTCTGTTTCTGTCTCTGTGTCTTTCTCTCTCTCTCCTCTGTGTTTCTGTCCATCTCTTTCTTATTCTTTTTTTCTCTTCCTCCTTTTCTCCCTCTTCCTCCTTCTCCTCTTATTTTCTCTGTCGCTTGCTTGAGATTAAATCCAGAATCTTTTCGGTGAGTTATATCCCTAACTCTTACTTAATTCTTAATTGGAGATAGGTTCTTACCAAGTTGCTGAGCTGCCTACACTGGAAGTAAAATTGCAGTCCACTGCCTGAACCAGCCTCAGTGGTGGGAATGCACGTGTGCCATGCACCCTTCACCCAGGCTCCATGCCCTTTTGATATATGCGCTTGCACTGTTGCAATTTAAACGAAAACCATATCTTCTATAAGTCCTTTGAAAATCCACTCAGACAGAATTGTGTGATTACTAGCCTCTGCTTCTGCAAAGTATTTCAGTCTCTCTAATATAATCCCAGACTTTATGACAGAATGACCTTAGATTTATGCATTTCTACAGGAAGACTGAGAGAGGGCAATGGGCAGAGTCTAGCACTATTACAGCCTTGCATCCTTCCTAGTAAGATGAAATGAATAGTGCTATTGAGGAAGGTTCTGTAAAACTGCCACAACACCTTGTTGATCCCGGCATAGAACAGACACAGAATGCATGCTTAATAAGTGTCTTTTCATTACAATTCCCGACTGTGGTAGGTACTCAAGGATCTGCCAGGCTGAACACAAATCCCTGTCTTTGAGAAACTCCAGGGAATTTCCAAAGCCCTTGTAACCCCAGTCCAAATGTTCCTACTGTGAGACTGGAGCGACAATTTTGTGCCAGGCGGCATCCTGATAGTCGTCTGAGGCAAGCCCTGCTCGGGTGGTCTACTTAGGAAGAGCTGCATCTCCAGGTTGCCCTGAACACAGGCTGCTGGGTGTCCTAAGAAAGACAGCATTGCTCACCTTGAGTCTGTCTGCTGGGTTTGCCATAATATAACTGCACAAAGGGGTGGTTTAGGCATCATAAATGGCATTGTCACACCAAGCTAGAAGTCCGCAGGCCAAGATCTCACCGTGAGCAAGTGGATTTGGGATGTGGTCTCTCCATCGTCTTCTTTTCCGTGTCTCCTCCTGTGGCTCTTTTCTCTGGCTCTGAGTTGTTTCTAAGAATAATGGGCATATAGGATCAGAGCCCATCTGTCTGATTTCATTTAATTTTCTACCTCTTTAAAGACCACATCTCCAACTGCAGGCACATTCTGAAGGCCCAGGGGGAAGGGAGAGGATAAGATTACAGTGTATGAATTTAAAAGGGAGAAGATAAAACTCAGCCCTTAACAGCCCCTCAACTTGTTGGGCTGTCTTTGAAATGATTCCCACCTTTCAGACATGAGCAATTCTAATAAAACCAGTGATGATGTCCATAAAGCATCAGTTAACATGGAATTTTATTCAACTTAACAGTACTTGCTCCCACCAGAGACAGCAAGCGCCTTCTTCCTAGCATGCATCCCTGCACCATGCTAGCACCTTCTCCCACATCATCATCCATGGACGGTAACAGGCAAAAAAAATTTAACATATGCTGGACATCTCTGATTATGAAATATGGTTATTTGTGAGGCTAACAGACAGAGGAAGGAGAAAGGCCCAGTATCACTTATGTCAGCCATAAAACACACTTATAGGCAGTACCTCCGTGTAAGTGCCCATAAATTCCTATGAAAATGATTTAAATTATCACAACTGAAGGATGACCAAACTCTTAATCCACTGCTAGAGGTTGTCTGTGGATTCTGGCAGGTTGAAAGAGAAAAAACTACTTATTTAGATCATCATTAACTTGGATAACTGCTCATTATGATGCCTTTTAACACAATTTGTATAAGAACAGATCTGGAAACATTCTGAAGTCAGAGAATTATAGTGCTGTGTAGTTCAGAATACTCCAGATACCTTCAAATGTGCTTATCCAAGATATGCTTTTCCTCCTGGAGATGTTCAAGTAGTTCTGGAAACGTCCCTCAGTTTTTGAAGCATTGGCTTCCTGGCTTTGCCTGCCATGGGCTTGCTACTTTCCAGCAAGAATTTCACAGTGGGCTATAATTATGGTTAAGGCAGTTTGAGGAGGGATAAAGGACAGGGAGCAGGAGACAGCAGCTGGGTAGCGAATGCTGCAGCAGTACGAAACTTTCCAGGGCTTCCTGGGTAACCTAGCAGCGGAGCTCAGCATCCTGATAAAGCCATCACAACCTTGGGTCTCTGGAAGGCCCAGAGCACATAGGCTCTTCATTCTGCAAAATGATTTCTGTAGTTTCCAAACCTTGAAACCACTGTGTTGCGTTTCTGCAGTTTTCTGAACTTGCTTTCTGTTTCTGGAATTCTTTCTTCAGTTGTGTCTAAATTGCTGCTTAAAACTATCTGCTGGCAAAGACTCAAAAAATAACACATACGGTGAAGTTATGGAGCAACTCTATGTTTTTGGTAAGAATGTAAACTAGTATAAAGTTGTGAAAAATAGTATGCAGACTTCTCAAAAATTAAAATTATAAATTCCACTTATTTCAGGTGTTCTCTTCTAGGTGTCTTCTCATAAGAATTAAAGTCCTCCACGTATGCCTATGTTTATGGTAGCAAAATTCACAATAGCTAAATTGTAGAAGAGACCCTACATGCCATCAACAAATGAAAGGATTGAAGTGTGGTATGTATACACAATGGAGTATTTCTCTGGCATTAAAAAAAAAAATGAAAAGTTTGAGGCATTTGTAACTTGAAGCAAAAAAACTAAATGAATTATATCAGGCACCAAAGGTTAAATATCCTATGAGGTCCTGTTATTTGAGAGACACAACATATAAATAATTTACCGAGTAAAATAAAGAGGTCACATTAAGAAACAGGAAGATAAGGCTGGTGAGATGGTTCAGTGGTCTAAAGTGCCTGCTTAGGAATGCTTAGGCAACTGCAAGGACCACGGTTCAATCCCTAGCAGCACATGCTGTGCCAGCCCCACACCCAGGGCAGGCTGAGCTGGTCATAATAATAATAATAATGAAAGCAAGCAAGAAAGAAAGCAAAGAGAGAGATAGACTTGGGTAGACTTGGTAGAGCTGAGCAGGGAATCTGGAAAGAGAGACAGGATCTGAAAGTGGACATTTATGGGAGTCCATAGGATTGAGATGTGGTGTGTGCCTGCATCAATAACCCAAGTTGTGATTGTGATATATCAGAAGGGTATGCTAATAAACATTTTTTACCAAAGCTAACTACTGACAGATTGAAACCTAAACTTAATTTGTAGACTAGCTTGCCTCTGAAAACTTCTGCTACTATTATATAATTTAAATAATTGCTGCATCTCTACAAGCAAATATATGTTATATATCATACATGTATATGTCTATAAAATAGATGCATTATTTCACAATCAAATTTCATAATATAGTATGTACTCTATAAGTTATAGATATTATGCATATACATATTTCACACTGTTTTGTTGTCTTACACAAAAGAGTTATTTCTTGCTTTATTCAGTAGGTCATTTCCACATATTATTTTAATGCTCTGATTGACTTTATCCTACAAAGTTTTTGGATCTAAGAAGGAATAGACTTCTAAAGGTAGAGCTCAGATTAAAGGGGCCCAGCCTAACTCTTCTCAAAATTTCGCAGAAATAATTTAGAGGAAAATAATTTGTAGTGCCTTTCCTGCTGTGACATGGAAACTTGATAGGAAGGGTAATTAGCATACTGGACCGGAGACTGGGTCACAGAAAATCAAATGGGTAGAGCTCAACAAGATATGGAAAATAGGATGACTTGTTGGAGAGGTGAAAAGCTAGTTTACTGAACTTGGAAATTGCCTTTCTCCATTTGACCTTTCGTGCCTACTTAACTACCCCACCCAGTCCTTCATTTGAATTTATTTAACTGCTGTGTGACCCTCAGATCTAGATTTCAATTTTCCTCCAATTGAGTTCCTTCCCGTCTCCTCTGTCCACAAGACTGGAATGACTGCCTTCTGTCTTGTGATATCTTATAGATTCTTTCACCGTAGTATGCATTAAATTCATTAATGCTTTCTCTTTTTTTAATTTTTACTTATTTATTTGAGACAGGGTCTTATTATGCAGCTCAGACTGATAGTGATCCTCCTGTTTCAGTCTCCCCTAGAATTATAGATTTATTTCCACCAGACCCGATTTCAGGGCTTCTGGGGCTGGCACAGCATGAGGTACCGGGGATTGAACCAAGGTCCTTGCACATGCCCGATAGGCATTTAGACTGCTGAACAGGGCTGGGGAGATAGCTCAGTGGAATAAGTGCTTGCCCGGCAAGCACAAGGTCCTGAGTTCAATCCCTGGTACCATAAAAAAAAAAAAAAAAAAAAAAAAATAGACTGCGGAACTATCTCTGCAGCGTCCTCATTCATGCCTTCTATCTCACAGTTCAGCAACATTCTTTAAGTGAATTTACAGCTTCTCAATAATGTTATAAAATAGCCACAGTTTGAAATTACTTACTACAGGGAGCACTGGTGAGATTTTCACATAGCTTTTTAGCCTACCAAAAACTTGTGCCATTAGGAATTTTTATTTCTACCTAAAAGATGAAGAAAAGAGATGGAGAGAGTTCAAGAGACTTTCCCTACATTGCCGGGAAGGGTCAGGCGGCACCGCCTGTAATAGCAGCACTCTGGGAGCCAGACAAGGGAACTGTAAGTTAAGCCCAGTTGAGGCAAATTGAGAGACTCAGCAAGACCCTGTTTCAAGAAAATGTTCCAGGGAAATAGCTCAGCATAAAGGTCTGAGTTCAGTCCCTGATACCAAAAACAAACAAACAAACAAAAAATGATTTATATGATAAGTGGCTGGGTTGGATTCAATGTTTTATTTTGTTTTTCTTTAAAGCAATCTTGCACTTTTATATCTGTTAATTTGAACAACTGATTTGGAGATAGCATCCAGCAGGATTTCTCTGTTCAGTGAAACATGTCGCTTCTAATGCTGCCTGTTTTTTTTTTTTTTTTTTCTATTGTCATTTTGTATTCTTTAAAAATAAACCAACAAACAAAAGTCTGTTTCAAAATATATCCTTAATAATTACTGTGTGTTTGCCCGTAGCTGCATCCTCTGTGCCTCATACATTTTATGAATGTAAACTCCAGATTTAGTGAATGAATTTATGCAGACTCCCAGATGCTGAAATAACAAAACTTTGCAAATGGAACAAAAGAGGGCAGACACAATGTTCTGGTACAGAGACGTATTGCCACATAAGGCACTTAAAGACGAGCTCACCATATCTCCTGTGTTTGCAGGTCATGTGTCTGAGCAAGGTTCACTTGACAGTCCTATATCCTGTGCACCACCTGGGGTCATTGGGTAACAAGCAGCTGATGGTCAGTCTGGTCCACAGGGCAGCTTCTGGAAGGTTGGATTTCAGGATGCGTCCTGCTCTGTACATTTCAGGACACAGGAGACCAAGGCAGAACCTACCTTTACCTTCAAGGCCACACTTGGAGTGATGCAGCACCCTTTCATTCTAACGCCCAAAACAAGGACATGCCTTACAGAGGAAAGAGTGCCAAAGAATTTGTGACATCTCTAGTACATACTGTGAATGAAAATATAACCAAGTGCTGTGCAGCAAAGCTATCTTTTAAATGAGGAACTTAAGTCTTATGGCGTTTCTCACAGCACTCTGACCTTCCAGGACCCACATCACAGGATATAGTTTTAAACTTTGATCATATTTCTTGATTAAAGTCTGTTCCTGGCTCTGGACTGATAGCTCCAAGAGGTCAGGGGGCAATGCTGTCCTACATGCCACTGTACGGTCAGCATCCCACAGAGAAAGTGACACACAAACAACACTCAAGACATGTGGTGGGTGGCTAGGGAGAAAGATGAGTGGCGTTCAGAGCCACTGAACCCTATGGCTTGCTCTCTGTATCTTTTGTCTCTGTGAGCTTTGAGTTTTCGTCCAGTCCTGGTCTTCTGTAATTGACCAACCCTAAACTCTAAGGTGGCTGAAAAGAGAGCAAAGGTCAGGGGTAGGATTAGGTTGCCAAGAGAGCTAGTAGGAATCTGAGCTCTTATGAATGAGGAGGCTGAGTCAGGGACTGTCTGCTTCCCGGTCTTCTGACCTGACTGGAAATCACCTCCGTTTCTGCACACAGCACTTCTAGAAAGTTAATGACACAGTACAAGCTATGCAGAGGTCACACTATCTTCGTAGGCCCAGATATGGGGAAGTTTGATGAATGGGGGATTTTGAGAAGGAAAGAAAAGTTTTAAATACTCCTCAAAAGTGTACCTTAATCTTCTAGGTATAGCCTCAAGGCAGAAGAAAGAGACTTTTGTGAGTAGGCCTTGGAGGGCAAAACTATGACCAAGGATGAATCTTAAATGAAAAGGAATATTTGCACACTAGAAAGGAGATACTCACCAGCACGCTGTCTGTTGGGAGGTGTGAGGACTCGAACACCAGTATTTAGGAGAAGAGCAGCAGAACTTAAATACCAACGTTGAGTGCACAACTCATGACTGGACAGATTTCCTGTGTGGCCACAGAGCACCTCTGAGCAGAGTCGGTTGAAGATGTTCAATTGCGTCTCTGCCACTTGTGTGCAATATCAGGCACAGAACTTTCCCTTTCCAAGAGAGGTTTGTGAGAATTCAATAATGCAGAGGGTAACTAGCATATCACATGAGAACATCGCAAAATGATCTTTTAATTTTAATTTTAATTTTTTATCTATATTTTAGTACAGAGTCTACAGGGTCTATAGATCCAACCGGTAGTGATCCTCCCGTTTTCAGCCTTCCAAGTGCTGGGATTACAGGCTCACAACACACGCCCAGTCTCAGTAACCCCCAGGGGCGGGACTGGCTCTGCACACTAGGGATTGAACCCCAGTCCCTGCGCCTCCCTAAGCAGGCGCTTTAGTCCGCTGAGCTATCTGGTTGACCTGCACATTTCTAATAAATGACATTTTCTAATTATTCCTGTTACTATTATTACATAAAGTAGGATTATTAATAGTTCTTTAACACTTGCCTTGAGGTAATTGAGGAAAGAGAGGCAAAACTTTTTGCATGTATGAAAGAAGTTATACATGTGTGTGAGAAACGATGTCTAAAGCTACAGAAAGTCTCTTTTTCTGTTTCTCTTCTATCATTACTTGCTTAAACTATGCCATTTACAGTGAGGAAACTAGGACTCCACAAGCCAAAACAGTTCATACAAAGTCACAGGCCTATTAAGTGGTATACAAAGTTTTACATTCAGATACTCCTAAACTCAGCCCAATCTTGGGATAATCAGCCCTTATTACACTGTACAATTATTCCCTCTTATACTGAGGCTGCCATTGTTGCCAGCACGCAAATATTTATCTTGTTTCTTTCCTCCTTAGGCAGGAGCTTCTATTGGAGAGGTACTATCCACAGCTTTTGTTTACACATTGCACTTCTAACTCAGTCTTTAAGTGCATTAAATTTCTCAAACACTAATTTTTCCATAAATTTATTTCTGGAGAAAATGATCTTTTATAGTATTTATTTTTATCTACTGGACTTCGGGCTTGGAACTCATACTGTCCACAAGTCCGTCCATAAGTAGTTTACCATTTCTTTGGATAGCTCTCAAGCCTTATACTCAAAGTGAGCATGTAAATTCAAAGCACAGGTAATCCATCAGACATTCCATCCGAGTATACCCATCTTTTCACTCATTGTGTATCAGTCATAACACTGTAGAATTAATTCAGCCAGCCAATCAGATTTCAAATATTTAGAAATCACAGCGAATTCTGCTCCTTTGTAAAATCAAACAAAGCGAAAGAAAAACACTTCCAGCATTGTACCTTCCAAGAAGTGACTATATCTCCAGCAAAGGAAGCCCTGGGTGCTGTTTGCCACCGACTAACAGCACAGATGGAGCTCAGCTTGAGGTAGAGGGCATTTCCTGGTGCGGATGTTATTTGCAAGAAGAAAGCTCAATCATGAAGCTGCTTTATGGCAATAAAAATAAACAACTTTATTTAAACACCACTAACCTTCCCCAAAATATGTTTCCTTCCTCGGTGTTTTTATTCTCACCAGTGTTTGAGGAATCTCTCCCCAAGCTTGAGTCATCCAACTCCTATTTTGAATTTTTTCAGCGTTTTATGTTTAGATACAGTCTTGTATCACTACCAACTGGGAGCTGAGTCATCACTTCTCTCAGGGTCACACCGGTGCCTCCACCCTTCCTGCAGCCTAACTTTTCCTCTCAGTTGCCCTGGCCCCTTGGTGCACCTTCAAGGGCAGCACACGCCCCTGCTGCCCAGTGGCTTGTGCATCACATCTTCCTTTGTGTTCCTCCAATTACACTTCTCTGGCCTTCGCTGCCTGTTAAGAATATTCCTCATTTTCCTTTTCTGTTTTCTCTTTAGAAAAATATGTTCTTTTGTATGTTTGTTGAAGACAGCTTTGCCTTCAATATTGACGTGGATACTGATTTATCTTAAAGTTTCCAATTCTGTTAGTTTTTGAAGTTAGACAAAAAGGCATTTCTAGGCATTTTTTGAATGTAAGAGGGGCTTGCCAGGTAGCTCAGTTGATGAAAGTACATGATTCAGCAAAGTCCCTCAGGCACTGAGGACCCTAGTTTGATCCCGACCTCCACAGGGAGCATGAAGCCTGCCCTTAAAGCAGCCTGAGCCACCCCTCCCACCAAAAAAAAAAAAGTCCTTCTTGAATGAAAGAAGGTCAGAACATAGGAAACAAGGCATTTGCTCTGATATTGGAGCTATGCTAAGTGCTATGCAGACTTTTACTTATAGCCCAATGACCCTGTGAAGCAGACTGGCATGCTTTCTTTCTGTTCAGTAATTTGGAAACACAAGGATCGAAAGATTTAAAACTTTCCCAAGACTATGAGCCATGGAACAAGGGTTAGAGGCAGGTTGGAGCCGTGGAACCATGGTTGAAGAGCACCAACTCAGGATTCTCAAAATACCATTAAAATTAATTCCTTAAACTGTATAAACCTAAAGCAGGAAAATGAATAGGATTGTAACAGAAAAGTAAAACATACATACTTAACTCTAAATTTCTGTAAGATCGTCACTATCTCTCCTTAGTTTAGTAAAACCTCGGATTCCATATAATACATGCATGTCACTTCAGAGTCAACTGATCCATCTGCTTAACTGACTTAACTCTGAGACTGAAGAGACTGGTTAAAGCAGTGCCCCATAGGAGACCTTGAACACATAAGCCTTCTGTGTATAATTTAGGACAGTATCTCAGATTAAAGCCTAAGCAAATTTTCAGCCCTCTATACTCAAGCTGAAAGAGAAAGGCAGGGGGAGAAAGAGGAGAAAAAAAAATAAATAAATGAAGAAATACAACATGACTAATTATCCAATAAAATACTTTCTATTGAGTTATTCTTACTTTGTTTCCACATCAATAGTATAAAGGTGTCCAATTTATGACAGCAAAAGTATTTCTGAAGAAAGCTACATCTAATATACATATTCAATTCCTATAAAATATGCACTTGGCTTTCAACTGATTGCTTTGTCCTGAGACATTTATGTATTACATGAAGGTGATGTTGAGATGCTCGCTGTACATAATTCATGCTTCTACCAGTGCTGTTTTCAAAGGCTTCTAATTTCTCAAATGCTGGAAAATCTGATTCAGTTAAACAGGCACACTTAAATCCTTGACAAGCAGAATTTGTTGATCACCATCACAGTAAAAGATTGAAGGCAATTCACCACTCTGATAGATGCAAACAGAGGCAAAATAGTCATTCAGGGTTCTCTTCCTATTGCATTAATACCGCAGATCAACCAAATGTTTGACTGTTTAAAATGTTTATAATAGTATTCTAGTTGATAGGTACAAAATGAATAGAATTAGGACATCATTCTCTTCTCTTTCCCTGCACATTGAAGGATCACAGCTCTGTGTGTTGTGACACGTTTGCTGATGGAAAAACTCACCACCCCTTCCACTGTGACCAAAGATACCACACTGGATCTCATCAAGCCTCAGACTCAAGCTGTCATTTTTTGAGGAATATAATGACCTGTTGCTCTGTTCCTCAAGGATTCTACAGACAAGCTGCAGACTAGGAACACCCCTCAAATTCTCTACATCTGTCTGTGGAAGAAGAGCAAGAAAAATCGACCACAGAAGTTTCCCCTAGATTAAAATATTCACACTACGTTTAAATGACAGACAAAACTAAAATATAGTGTGCAGGACCAAAATACAGTATGTATTCTTGCCTCACAAGTCCACAAAGAAAAAAGAAAGTGACAAAGAAGTCAAATTAGTTACCAGCTTTGTAGTCAAGGACTGGAGATATAGGGATGATTTGGGACAAGACATGAGATTAGACTCCTAAAGAATGAGCCAGGTTAAATTTCTTCACTCGGAAAGCTGTCATAGAGGCGTTTGGCTTTAAATAACTCAGCCTGCAAACTTTGCCCATATCTGAGTTACAAATTTGCAACTGAAAGAATAAACTCATCGATTAAAGCATGTGACTAATTATAAGACTGAAAATTTGTTTTTACCTTGCACTGAACTTTACCTTGCAAACCTAAAAAGCACTAACAGAAATAAGTCAGGAAAACATATTTTGCTATGAAAATGTGGAATATTGTGTGACTAGAGCCAAAGTATTTT
>PVJA010002264.1:93173-109647 GCA_004027025.1 Myocastor coypus | reverse complement strand
AAAAAAAAAAAAGGGGGCGTGGGGCGGGGCGGGGAAAGGGAAGGCAGGCCATGGATCCTGACCCAGCCAGCGGTGGGGTTTGGGCTGGGCTGGAACAGGAAGCTAGTCGCGGGAACGCAGAGGCGGGGCAGAGGGGCGCAGGGGCTTACCCGCGGCGGGTGCGCAGGCTCAGCTCCCAGCGGTGGGGTTTCTATTTCTTCATTCTTAAAAAATCCGTTATAGCTATCTTGTGCAACATATTCATTAATAGCAATATATACTTATGATTTGAGTTATAGTTGATCTGAACTATAGGATATCTTCATATACAAACCAAATGATTCCGGTTTATCTTTTCTGCAGCAGAATAGTATCTTATTCTGTGCAAAAACTGTATCTGCTTTATCCCTTCCCTGCTGATTGACAAGTAGGCCACTTGTGAGATTTATCTGCCAGGAATCATGCTGCAGTGTCTACATATGAGTGTACTATGAGGTCTCCAACGTTTTTGGGGAGGGGCCTACTGGGAAAGTAACTGGCTGAAATGGAGTTTCTCATCTCAGTTTTCCCCACACAGATGCCCACGGTGACTGTATTACATCACATTCCCACCAGCAGTGTAGGAGGCTTCCTTTACCCCTTCAGCCTCTGCAGTGAGAGCACAATATTGAAAGGAAGTGAGTCAGGCAGGTAAGTTTATACGTTGCATATTCTGTCTTCTATGAGAGACTCAAAGTGTAAATAAAAAGCGAATGAAATATCAGGACCACAGGGAGCAGGGAAGCGAGCAGGGAAGCGATCTTTCTTTAAGAGAAAGTGATCACGAGATGGAGGGAGGAGGGGAGTGAGATAGAGAAGGAAAAAAGGCGATGTACGTGTTATGTACAAATACGGTCCTCAGCAAGGTACGCAAACATCATGAGCTGCAAACGCACACAGAGGAAGGCAATGCGAAGCGGAGGTGAAAGCAGGGACGCTGTGTTGTGCGTATGTGGGCCAACACTAATAAAACTGAACGCCCACCCGATTTGAAAAAAAAAAAACTTCTGTCCCCTCAAAATTATAAAGGTATCACTGATAATTTTATCTAATGGTTTCATGTTGAAATGTTTGGATTTATTAAATGAAATTTAATTAATTATGAATTTAATTTTATTTTCCCCCTTTTATTTATATTAATATGATTGTCATAAAGTGTAAAACTATATATACATCTTGTATCATATTTCTGTCAGATAACACTGGCTTAGAGAACGTCAATGTCTTTTTGTACCTTACATACAAAGATCTCATGATCCATTCTGGAACTAAGACTTATTAGCTCCCCACATTTCCACATAAGCCACCACTCTGCTGCACCGCTTCCCTTTGGACTCCTTCTCTTCTCATCCCCCTTGTCTCCCTCCTCTCCACGGGGTCGTCTCATGCGTGTATTTACTCTGTCCCTGTAAACAGATGTAGATTTCATTGTTACTGCTTCTCAAGTAGGCAAGCAAGATCACCTTCTGCTCTATACTTTTATAACTGGCGAGAGCTATTGTTTACAGACAGTATAAGAGAACCAGGTACAATATGACACATTATTTTCCTCAGCTTCCCAATGCCAAAATAACTTCAAGATCCAGAGCAGTGAATTGCCATGTGACAACTTAATTGGAAGAGGGTGAAGCCTAGGCTTTAGCTGATCTAACTCTAGCATATGTTCCTCATCACCAACTACTCTGTTCTAAAATTCTTATTTAAGTTTAAAAAGACATTATCCACTAACTCGAATTTCTTGAGAGACCTTACGAGATTTCCTACATAAAAGCTCCTCTAAACATTTACCACAGGAAACAGTACAGGGCATTTCCTTAAGGCTTAGTCAGTGAAATGTCTGTCCCCAGTTGAACATAGAAAATTCAGAAAAACACAGCCGATTGGACAGCATTGTGTACAGCAAGTTCCAATGGCTTTTTTCTCTATGTGTCTTTTCAGCCATTATATTTTTGTTCCTCTCTACTGACACAGTTTCTCACTCTGCTTTCATATTGTTCATAATGCCACATATCTTCGATACTTAAAAAAATACATTTATCTCAGGGAATTGGTATATAGACACTTGGAATTTTCTGCTAGCTGTCTTCATTCTAAGGTGCTTGAAATGAACTGGGACATCACTGCCAAACGTGTTCTAAAAAAGCAATATTATTAGTTTTCTGCTTCCTTTCACAGAGTTCAATGATTATTTCATGGCTACATCTCTATGTGGCAAATAGCAACTTTAAACATGATATCAATATCCCTAAATTTCTTTTCTTCCATATCTGCTCTAACAGGATTGTCACCTATACTGACATTACACATTAGTCTCCATAATAATTATGCTACCAAATTTTTTCTTGTGTCTCCTATAAATTTTCATCCTGTTCTTCTTTGGTGGATAGAATGCTTTGAATACTCTCATATGTAGGTTACATATTATGATTGTGTTGTGTCTATTTCACAGGTTTACATCACTAAATCATATCTCAGTTGAATCATATAGATCCAGTACATGTGCTAGAATATTATCAAAAAGTTATGAATGTTTTCTTCTGTTTTGTTCGTACAAGACTATTGCCGTTTAGTGGACTTACAGTGCAATTGAACAAGAGATGAACACAGCTGGAATTTGCAGTCCTAATCCTGTCCCTATTCGGCACCCTCTGAAAATCTCAGTCTCTTTTCTTTCTAAAAAATAAGGATGCTACATTATAACACTGCCGAGAGGACAAGAGGAGCTAATAGATGGGGGATGTTTAGAACAGCAAGTAGACTCAGATTTTGTTTATGTGTGCATCGATGGTGAATAGTAAGAGAAATACATTAAGCTAACTGTTTGCTTGATTACTGTACAACTTCATTGGGCTTCACTTGGATTATCGAGATGACATACAGTTAAGATATTCGTGCTTTAATGGTGGGTGCTGACTAGGATAGCCACAATTTTTTGCACTTGTATTTTTTTTGTATGTATTTTCAGTATGTAATGTTTACATCCTGTTTTTGTTACTGGTTTCTTTGACTGAACTGAGGCAGTGGCTTATTGCAGTGGAGCTATCAAGGGAAATTAGTTGTGCTAATGCATCACTTGAGTATGTTTTCTACCTAAAGAGACGCATAATTTGGCTAATAGGTCCATTCTGAAGATGAAACTGAAATAGCATTCTGCATGTATTCAGTTTCATCAATTTCTATATAATATATCAATTCAGATAAAATAGTTGTTAAAATGATTTTCTACTCAGCACAGATAGTGACTGAACTATTTAGGAAATTTCAATATCAGGTCAGCTTTGGCTGGCTTCAGGATTTTGAAATTGTATGCAGAGGTGCTGAGACCATTCTCTGGCCCCGTGCCACCTGAGGGCCTAACGTCAATCAAGTTGTACCCTTCATAAGAAAAATGGCAGGGATCTTTGCTATGTTTACAAAAGGCACCAATACTTGTCTCATGAAGAAGAAAAATCCCAGGGCATTTACATGGATGCTTGTATAGATATGGATTGATTTCCAATACATTGCCAGACTCAGAGTGAATGAGATCTTGCTGGTAACCAAGTGTGTATATATGTATATGATTTGCATCTCACACTAACAAAAATAAAGATGTAAGAGTAAGTGTCTGAGAGCTCAGCCTCTGAGGCCATTCAGATATACAGTCTGTCTCTCCTGGGGACCAGCTGGGACATGTGCGTCTGTGATCTGCGCAGGCTATTCACAAAGTATTTCAAAATAAGACATTCTAATTTTAGAATCCCATTCTAAAATAGCAATTTGTGAAGATATCCAGCTGGAAAGAGCCACAGAATGCAAATTTAAGTTTAAATGAGCAGCTTGGGTAAGTCATCATACAGGAAGCTAACTCAAGATGTTTTTCTATATCTTTGGTATGGGAAATGGCCTTGACATTGGCAAGAATTTTTTCCAGCATAGGCAGACAATGCCATATTGCCTTTGGAGACAGAGTCTCCTCTTCACACTCCTGTTTGCCATTGTCCTAATACAGCTAAATGATGACCCAGAATCATGGAGCCCTAGAAGGGATCCTGGTAGCAAGCTCTCACAGGCGCTCCTTTTCTCCTCATGCCCTTTATTAGAAAATGCTCAGAGTGCTTCTTTCTGCTGTGAGTGAGCCAAGAAATTACCTCAGAGCTTTCGTGATAATAAGCACACTAACTAAAAGCTAATCTGACATATGGAAATGAAAACCTCATCACTTTCTTAAAGTTCCCTGGGGTGAATCTTCATAATTTACTCAGTGAGAAAGACTGAAATTGAAATTTTTAGAAGAGCACTCTCTTAATTACCCCCACAGCTAGCCAAGGAAGGTTTCTGGAGCCATCATTATCTTAGACAATGATGTTTAATTCCATAGTAAGTCAATGATGGCTATTCACACTTGATGAAGAGGAAGAATATAATCATAGTACATTGGATTTTTACATATAACAATATATGAATATTTTCACCACGTACTATAAAACAATACCTCTTTCTTTTGCAGGGCAAATTTTACTTTTAAACTTTTTTATGTGCTGACGCCACTTTGAAGTAAGGAAGCAAAGCCCGTGGTGCTGCCTGACCCCTGTCGTTACGCAACCCGATCATTTTCACATTGGTTAATAGCAATGAAGGCGGCCATAAGGACCACAGATGAATGCTTACTCACATCGAGGAGCACAGTTGAATTTAACTTAACTCTATGGGCAATAAATACCCGGGGAGTCTGTGCCCTCGGGAGACCTGGGAGGTGGGCTGCCAATCTCTTTGTGATGCTAAAATGCATGTATTATTTACCAGGGCTGTGATAACTGATTTTTAATGTTTAATTACTGCATATGACCAATATGTTTACTCTATGTTTGCATGTGAAAGCTCAAAGGATTTCATCCCTCTGAGCTGCAGAACAGAAATGATGCGCTGTAGGCTTACGACGTGCTGAAAGACTGCATTGCAGTTACTTTCAATCTTTGAGAAAAGAATGAAAGAAGCATCTCTTTAATTTTTTAAAATTAGCATCTATTCATAAGAGAGTAATCAACTCATTTTGGGGGATTTGTGCATAGGCATACAGCATCTTACGTGCTGCTTCTCCTCTGTCTTCCCTCCCTCACTCCTCTCACTCTTTCTGGATATCCCTCTCCATCTCCAAAAGATCACCTACTTATTTCTTACCATCTCTTTTACTTTTCTCTTCAAAGTATCTATAATTTTGTCTTTACATTTAAGAGAAAGCACATGGTATTTAAACGTGTCTGTTTTTTATATTTCACTTGATGTATCAATCCCAAGATCCATCCATTTTCCTACAAAAGACTCAGTTTTCCTTCTTTATAGAGAAGTAGTACTCTGTTGTGTGTATATGTAACATTCACTCACTTTTTGATGGGCATAGATGCTTCGTGTATAATTTGTTTATTGTGAGTGATGCCACTCTGCATACATCACTATGAAATGATGTTTTTTTTTTTTTTTTTTTTTTTTTAATCTCTGTGTAGTTCACACTCAAAAGAGCTATAGTTGGGTCAAGTGGAAATTCTATTTTAATGTAGTATTCTCCATGCTGATTTCTTTTTTTTTTTCCCTTGTCTTTTTGAGGCAGGGTCTCGCTATGCAGTTCAGGCTGGCATTGAACTCACTTTTATAGCCCAGGCTGGTCTCAAACTCGCACCAATCCTCCTGCCTCAGCCTCCCGAGTGCTGGGATTACAGGTGTGTGCCACCACACCCAGCTCCTCCATGCTGATTTCAATGGTAGTTGTAACAGGTTAAATAGTCGCCAACAATCTAGAAGTGTTGCTTTTCCACCACAACTTCACAAACATTTGTTTTTTTGAGCCCATATTTATATCCACCCTTACAGAAGAAAAATGCGACCCCAGTATGGTTTCCATTTGCACTGCTACAATGGCTAATATGCTGAACAATTTCCTTGGACTCCTTGATGAGCTACAGAAGGGCCTGCTGATATCAAGTGCCTGTGTTTGGACTTGGCTTTGTTCTTATTAGGGTACTTTTAAATTTTTATTTACTTCTTTTCTTCTTAATGAGAAAAAAAGATAAAATGTCAGTGAAACAGTTTCAAGTCAAATTAGTAGGATGGTTACAATAATTAATGCCATGTATATTATTGTCTTCATAGTAGTCATTCAGAGGACAAGATCCAGGCCTGATATCTTGTCTAAACAATATAAGTACAAACTTCTATCTCAATGAAGTAAGAGAAAGCAGCTGTGTATCTATGCTGACTTCCTTGTGTATATACATATATATTTGTTTTTCACAACAGAGCGGTCCTTTACTTCCACTTTTGTTAAGGTAATGATGCATGACACTAAAGAAACACAAAATAGTGTTAGAAAAAAGCAGCATGAGAAACGATACAAACTTTCACTAAGCAAAGTAATAGCCAATCAGCAGTGGTTGCTGGGCCAGCCTGATAGCTTGGCTGACTAAAGTGCCTGCTTATGCACAGCATAACACCTGGGTTTGATTCCCCAGCATATAGTGCCGGACCCACCAGCAGGGTGCACTGAGACCACAACTGAGACTGGGCATGGCGGTACATGCCCATAATCCCAGCACTTTGGGAGGCTGGAAGCAGGAGAATCACTACGAGTCTTATCTATGTACTGAGACCCTGTAGACCCTGTCCTAAATAAAGAAAGAAAAAACAAACAAAAAAACAATGTACTATAGATGTTGTCTTCAAATTAGTTGTTCAGGTTACCAGTTAAAAATCTGTAAGATGGTTTAAAATAAATAAATAAATAAATAAAACAAAGCAGCAACAAAAACAGTTGCAAGAAATTCAAAAGAAAAAAATAAGAATAAAAAGAAAAATATATGTGCGCATTAAATGTTTCCTGCAAAAGATGAGCAGAAATCGACAATAAAATTATCCAAACTATTGTGCATATACATGGAGATATATATTTTTTCATTCTTTATTTTGTTCTAGTCCTCATTCCAATTTTGCCTTCCCTTTGAAAAAATTCTTTATTGAGTAAATAAAATTTGAAATGTACAACAGATACTATGCTAGGGTTCTTTATCTATTCTAGAAATGAATGTTCTGTTTCAGCGATAGGATTACTGGTGTGCACCTCCAGGCTCTGGAGTTTGTTTCAAAAGTGCCTGCCTGTGCCTGTGTCACTAACGGTTTTATGAAATTTTTCTTGCAATACAACCCATGTTGCTCACATCATATCTAGCTCTCTGATTTACTTTAATTTGCTCTTAGCTTAGGATGAGTGCTATGAGGATAGATTCACTGACTGTGTGTGAATAGCCAGTTTTTTCTAGCACTGCTTGTTAGAACAGTTATCTTTTCTCCAGTGTATGTTTTTGACCTCTTTTTCAAAAATCTGAAAGGTGAGGGCATCTTGTTTCTGCATCTTTAATTCTATTCTACTGGTCAACCTGTTCATTTTGGGCCAATACCATTCTGCTTTTATTGTTGTAGCTTTGTAATATATTTTGAATTTTGGATTATAATAACTCCTGCTTTGCTCAGGATTGCTTTGGAAGTTCTAGGTCTGTTGTTTATTCTCTATAAATTTTAGGTGTGTTTTTCTAGTTTTGTAAAGAATGTTGTTAAAATTTTGGTTGGAATTGTGTCAAATTTACATATTTTTATGAAATATCCATCTTCAAAACAATTTTCTGACCTCCAAGAACAGGGGAGGACTTTCTATTTTCTAATCTCCTCCCCTCAAGGACATTTTTCAGACTATGTTAGCTAATCTTTAACTCTCTTGGTTTGGCTCAATTTCAAGGTGTTTTGGCTTTGGGAAGTGCCATGCATTGGATCAGTTTCCAGATTTTTTTCTCAGTGGGCTCATTATTAGTTCTTATAAGTTGTGCTGATTTGTCTGCTGATTTTGTGTTTTTCAACTTTGCTGTGTTTATTTAGTAGTTGCAAGAGACTTTTGGTGGATTTCTGAGGGTCTTCCCTAAGAAAGGATCCTTGTCTTGGTTATTTTTCTTGTTCCTGAGAGACAACATCCAGCACCCAAAACTTCAGCTCACAGTTTGCGGGGTCTCCGTCCATAGCCAGCTGGCATCAAGGCAGGGCTGCATGCCAAGGTGCGTCACAGAGGAGCTACCACATTGCCATCGGAAGGCCTGGAAATTTCCTCCATAAGAATAATCCACTGCCTTTAATTTTAGTCTCCCCAAGTGACTCCAGACCCAGAGAAAATGTAAGAAAAATTTTATCCAGAGCATAGTACTCATGATTTGGACTCCAAATGCCAAAGGAGTCCTTCTCCAGAACAACTTCCTGAGCATCGTGTTTACTGGCAGCATTTCTGTCAGCAGCCTAGTCTTCTGTGTTCTGACAATAATCGCCCGTCAAGTTCAGCCTGCAGCACCCTAGAGATACGTCTTTAACCAGCACCTCCGATTACTGCCATACTTTTCCTACCAGCTGGTTCCAAACGCTTCACAGCCAGATGTCCAAGGCCGGCATCATGGCAACAACCCCACTCCTGGCACTGAAGTCTGTCTTAGTTACTTTTCTCCTCGCTAAGACAAAAACCTAACATTTAAAAGCTAAAGGGGAATGTCTTATCTTCACTAATAGTTTTCAAAGATCTCAGTCCATAGACAATGTGTGAAATATAACACAGGGGTGCTGCCAAGACTAACAGTCCATAGTGTGTCAGCAGAGGCAGCAGCAGCAAGATGTAGCAGCAGTGAGCTTCATGTCCTTTCCATCCATCCCTGGCTATGAGCATTTATTGTGGTGCCCCTCACACCCAGGGCAACCTGTCCATTTTT
Source organism: Myocastor coypus (assembly GCA_004027025.1). Classification (NCBI taxonomy): domain Eukaryota; kingdom Metazoa; phylum Chordata; class Mammalia; order Rodentia; family Myocastoridae; genus Myocastor; species Myocastor coypus. The sequence continues at coordinate 100,861 of PVJA010002264.1, read as the reverse complement.
CCAACTAGACATGAGCTAATCCAGTTATTTATTATATGTTCTCAATTCCAGAACCACACACTCTAATCCAACACCATGGACCCAAAATCCAACTGCCACCCAACAGCCTCACCTATGAGCACATAAGAGTTTGGAGTGACAGCTAAATAGAAGCCATAACACTCACAAATAATAATAATTGTTTGATTTCTTCCTTGCCTACTCATATCCATTTTATTTACTTTCCTTACCTAATGGCGCCATTTAGGTTTTTTTTTGTTTTTTTTTTTTTTTGTTTTTTTTTTTTGTGGAACTAGGGTTTGAACTCATGATCTTACACTTGCCAGGCAGGCACTTATGCCACGAAGATATCTCCCCAGCTAATATAGTACTAAAGTCTTAGTACGATATTGAATGTGAATTATGATAGTGAACAGCCTTATCTTGTTCCTGATTTTATGAGAAAAGCTCTGAGTTTTACTTCAGTTAGTGTGATGTTGACCATGAGTTTGTTATGAATGGTATTCATGTGTTTCATGTTTCCTATGATTCTTCTTACCTTTTTTTCATGAGAATTTGTATTATGAATGGATGTAGGATTTTATCGAAAAATTTTCTTGCAGTTACTGAAATGAACTTACCCTTCATTCTCTTACATAGTATATTTATTCATTTATATGTTGAATTATCCTATTTACTTGAATTAAGCCCTCTTGGGCATAATGTATAATAATTTTAATGAATTATACATTCTATTTACAAATATGTTACTGAGCTTTTTATTTTCATTTTAAAAAGGCTCACAGCTCTCTTTCTCTCTTCCTTTCTGTCTTTGTGTTGTTGCTATTGCCATACTGTTGTTTCTGTTGAATCTCTACCCGGTTTTGCTTTCAGGGCTCCCTACCTCTGAGAATTACTTTGACTATGTCTCTACATTTTCAAGTGTTTTGAAGAGTTGAATAGTATTGATGTTATCCTTTCCTAATGTACTGGGAAAGTGTATCCATAGGGTTCTGGGATGTTCTTCATTAGTAGAGATTCTACTACTGACTCTGTCTCATTGCCTGCAATTAATCTGTCCAAGGCTTGTAATATCTTCTTGGTTCAAATTTATGTTTGTGCAAATTTATAGAAATTTATGTGTTTGTAAGAATTTACCTGTTTCTAGATTCTCCAATTTCGAGGGTTAGAAATTTTTGAAATTATTTCTTATAATATCCATGATTTGGGCAGTATCTATGTCACTGTGTGTTCTTCACTTCCAATTTTATTGATACGAGTCTTTTCTTCTTTGCTTAGCTTAGCTACGGATTTTCTTCAGTCTTGTTTGTCCTTTCCAACAAGATTCACCGATGTTATATATTATATTTTTAAAATTTTAATTTCTGTAATTTCGCCTCTGATCTCTATAATGTTTGCTGCTACAGATTTTGAATTTTTATTATAGTTGTTTTTCTAGAATTTGAGATATATTACTATGCTTTTTTATTTTATACTGTTAATTTATTTTGGCCTGCTTGAATTGTGTATTCATGAAAGAAGAGTGCTCAGTCCTCACCTTTGATTGCACAGTGTCTCTCTCTTATGTTGAGGAGAGTTGGAAGTGGGTGTGCTGATACTTAATACCAAACCATTATCTCTTCCACAAAATTGTTTCCTTACCAGTGACTTCTTTTTTTAATCTCTTCTGATGAATTAAGTCTACTTTCTCTGAAAATAAGAGAGCTACTGCTGCTTGTTTTCGGGTTCCTTTTGCCCAGAATACCATTTTCAGCCTGTTGCTTTCCGTCTATCATTTACATACGTATGTGCATATATGTGTGCATTTCTGTGTGGGTGAGGTGTTTTTCTTACAGGCAGCATATAGTTAAGCTTTCTTTCTTGATGCTTTTTGTCAGTACACATCTTATTAGAAAATTAAGACTATTAACATTGAATACTACTACAAAAGGCATTTATTGAATCCTACCCATGTGTTATTTTTCAGTGCTTATTCTTTTATCTTTTTCTTCTCTCTAGTTACTCCTTCAGTTCGATATATTCGTGGCTTAGGACATTTATTGATATTGGCTTCATTTACTCTGTATAGGATTTACTTGAATAATCTTTGCAATGCTGGTTTTGTAGTCATGAATTTTTAAGATTGTCTCTGTTGTAGAATGTCTTTATTTCCCCATCAATTTCAGGATATGATTTTATAGAATATAGCAACCTAAGCTATTAACTGTTCTGCAGTAAAATTTTAAAAACTTATCTCCAAGTCCTCTTACGCATTACTATTTGCTTCTAAAACACTGCTGTTATTCCAAGCCTTTATAAGTTACTTCATGTGGCCAGCCGGATAGCTCAGTAGACTAAAGAACTTGCTTAGGCAGACACAGGGATTGGGGATTGGGGTTCAATCCCAGCATGCTGTGCTGGCCCCATCCTTGGGGCGCATTCAGATAGTGATTAAGACTGGGCGTAGTGGTGTGCACCTGTAATCCCAGCTCTTGGGAAGCTAAAAACTGAAGGATCACTAAGAATCTCATATGTGTAGTGAGACCCTGTAGACCCTATACTAAAATACATGATAAATAAATAAATAAATGTCACTTCATGATTTCTCTTTACCGCTTTTAGTGTTCTTCAGGAGGCTAAATTTCTGTGATTTTGATGAGATGTGTGTTTTAGTTTCTTTTCTCACTGCTGAGACAAAATACCACCTAAAGTGAAAAGAAGAAAAGTTTATTTCCGTTCACATTTTGTAGAAGTTGTCATTCATATTTGGCTGGCTTCAAAGCAGGACAACATGGCAGAGGAGTATTTCAGACCAAGCAGGAAGCAGCAGCCAAACACGACCACCACTACCACCACTACCAGCAGCAGCAGCAGCATAAGCAAAGAGAACTTGTCTCTCCTCACATTTCATCCAGGCTGTAAACATATTGATTGATGTGGTCCATGTCCCTGGTGAGGCTCCCATTAAGCTAAGCATCTCATCCTTAATCCCAGTATCACACTTTTAGTCCACAGTCACACACCCCAATCAAGCACCTCAGAACTCCCTTCCTGTGACCCACACAGGTGTCCCTGGGGACATCTGGGTATAAGCCATAGCGGTTTGTCCTGGGGATGTTCTTCTCTGGTCATGGCTACTTGATATTCTGCCTACTTTGCTTACGTTGATATTGAATTCTTTCCATATATTAGGAAAGCTTTTGTGCTGATTTTGATTAATACATTTTTGTATTTGCTGTCATCTTCTAACCTCCTAGTTGCTGTAGCTCTAAGAATGATTTTTCAGTCATGTAGAAATTTTTGCACCTAGTGTCTATCACACCTTGTTTTTCAATGTCACTATGTCCGTGATGCTCTGGATTGGCCTTGGGCTGCGTCTCTAGCTACCTCCCCTCAGCCTAGATGCCCGTGGTTCTCTTACTTTCAGCTGAATTTTTCATGTCCAGAAGTTCTCTATTTCCTTTTTTATGATTTATAGTTCTCTACAAAGGTGATTCTTTATGTCATGTATTGCTTGCTTTTGGGTCTTAAATTCATTGAACACTTTATTAGTTAAATCTATTTTCACATTCTGTTTAAACTCACTGGACATCTTATGAATTTTCTTATTTATTTCTTCTTTAAGTTCTACAAATATTTTACAAGGTTTTTTTTAGTTAGTTGCCTACAGCGTTCTCCATTTCAGTACCCTTTAGATTAGTGTTGTGGTAGGCATTTTACTGTCTTTTTTCCTCAGAGAAAGAGAGAAAGAGACAGACAGAGAGAGAGAGAGAGAGAGAGAGAGAGAGTTATGATTAAAGATCCAGTTAGGAAGAAAGACTGTTGCTACTGCAATCTCTGTGTGGTATACATTCCCCTATAGTATGGTTTTGGCTTTGGTCATGTTTTGAACTTCCTATCCACTCAGTCTATTTAGTGTAATGGAATTAGTTCACTCACTCTGTTCCAAAAAGAATCAATTCTGGTTGTAGCAACATCTACAGGATCAACTATATGTCATCCATATTTGCTTGAAAACATCATCAGTTTTTCAATAAACCAGGAAAATAGTAAACTACTACTGAGGTACATAGACTAGAATGTAGCAGAAGAAACCAAAATTCCAATCTCAAAGGAGACTTTTATTTCCTGACTTCATCAAACAGAAAAACTGAAGTGCTCAAAGAAATAGAAACATAAAACTCTTAGAATACTACCACTTTATTCACAATGGAAAGAAAAATCACTACAGATTATCATATGTTTGTGTTTTCATATATCATAAAAATCATATTGCACAAAGAGATATTTTTTATGAGTGAGTTAGAACCTTTCAGAAAAAAAGGTCTAGGATTCATAAATCTAGACACTCATTTTAGAGAAGGCAACTATATATCTCATTTTTATTTGTTGGTTTGCGTTTACTCCTCTTTGGCGGGGGGCAGTTTTTGGTACTTTTTACTGTGATGCTTGATTAAGTTTAACTCTAATGGAGACAAAGCAGAAGTTATTGTTGCTTCCAAATTTCTAGAGCTTTTATTAATTTTTGGAGCATTTGGAATTAATGGTAATGTCTAGTACTGTTATTGATTATATATGTGTTGCTTTACCTTGATTAAAGCTCTTAAAATGGCAATTGGATGCTCTTAAAATTAGCTGAACTGCTATTGATCGGATTGTGGGCTCCGCACTGAACGATGTTTCCTAATGGCATGAAAAGCTGATGAGAAGCATTAGTCAAGTGGGACATGACCTAAAAGAGACAATAATGGCATGCATTAGTGCGACACAATAGGAGCAAGGCGTCACAGTGGATGTCGGTGCTCTGACGTTGCCATCACGTTCTGAGTGTCTGCTCGGAGCCACCAGAAGCAGCCATCCGTGCTGCGTTCACTACCTGTCTCTAGTGTCCCCCTCATAACCAATGACAAACAGGTGAAATAGGGCCCTCATAGGATGACTTCTTAAGCAGAAGTTCTCAATACAGTTCAGTAGCTGTGCACATGACTTTGAAACTTTAAAAAAAAAATTGTTCAATGAAATGTGATCAGTTTAGAAGAGTTACATGTCAGATGATGCAAAGTCATTGATGGAAGTCTTGAGAGTTGCAATGTGAAGCTATAATAAAGGGAGACAAGTTATTAAGAGGTGGCTGGGGGAGTGAAGATGGTAGGGACAAAGGTCCCAAGGCACCCCATGTCCTCATGGGAGCCTTCTTCCCAGGGATGCCTGTTAGCAAGGCTAATCTCACCATATACCCATGTTGCTGGATATCCTTATCTACTGACTTAATATGTCACTGCTTGCATTCCTTCATCTAGAAGAGATTACCATAAGACTGAAATCCAGTGTCATCCTACTGTGATAAACCCCTGCTTAGATGCAGATAAAGTCTCTCTGTGTCAGTCTGTGTGCCCTCACTTGTTCACATGATTATAGCCTCTGCAAACACTCAGCAGTGCAGTACCTATGGAATGGTGAGCAAAAAAGTTAAAACATTCAGTGTTTGTTTTAAAGAATAGAAAGCAATAAAAAGCATTAAAAAAAAAAAAAAGCAGGGTAGGATGGTAGATTGTACTGCAAGCTGAGGTGGGTTGATGCGGGGAGTATGCTCAGTCCCCTCTGAGGATGCTGGAAGGTTTCAGCACGAGAGGCCGTGAAGTCATTCAAGAACGCCACGCAGAACCCACCCAGAGGTAAGTGCATGGGTCCCAGCAGAAGGCGCTCTTTAGAAAATCATGAAGGCGCAAGAAAGATTGTCTCAGTTAGGAGCCACAAAGAATTTTACTGCTGGGAAAGAGCGTAAGACACTTGGAAAGGCAAGGCTTCCAGGGCAATGGAGAGCAGTGTGCATTAGTCGCGTGAGAAGCTGGAAAGAAGCACAGAGAAATACTGACCCACGGAACAGAGCATCTGCATATGGTACATGAAGAGGAGGGGGTGCTTTCTCCAGAAGCATGTTAAACCATAGCTTTAAATTTTCTTATAACCCACTACTGTTATGGACCACTGGGCTATGCATACAAGTACTTTTTCTTAGTTCAGTGAGAAAAAATATTTGTACCAACAATGTTTAGAAAAGCTATCAGGTCTGTGTCTTGTACTCTGAACAACTATTATGAAGACAACAATATGCACTGTATCAATTGTTGTGGCTGTCCTACTAACTTGTTTAGAAACTATCTCATTGTTAATTCTTTCTCATTAAAATTAACAAAATTAAAACTCATTTCTTTCATAAGATTATGCCATATAAGAAAAATGTTTTATGTTTGATTTATTGTAATGGAAATGTGGCTAGTCGATTTGAAAATGAATATTTAAGTGGTGTAGAATTTACGGAGATTTAAAATTAGAACAATTTTCATAGTACCCAAAGCATTTATATTTTATTAATTTTATTTTGAAGAGTATAAACAAAAGTAAAGACAAATAGTAGGAAAGGGGAACATAGGTCACGGATTTTCTAAACAAAAGTAGCTAAATTATTATTTAACTATTAAATAATGATTATTATTATTATTAATTAACAATGGTTGTTATATCATCTTCACCATAAAATTTGTTGCTCAAGTTAGCAGGTATGCAAGATTGGACAAATAATTGAACATTACCACGTGCTTTCAAGAAACCTTAATTTTTTCCTGATGTGCAGAATTGTCTCCTTGAGTAACTCTGTATGCTGTTATCTGTGGTCTAAGCAACTGCATTGAGGACGGCAGTGTGTAATGCAAAAAACCAGGCTCAAATATCTCTCATCTTGGTCTTCTAAGTGTGTGCCATTTCTAATGTCTTAGCAATTATTATTATTCTTGCTTTAAAATAATTTTTAAAGTAAACAATAGTAGTAATAACATACAAAGCACTTAAACTTGTGGGGTTTACTAGCGGCCCCTCACTCCCGAAGGCCGTTGTCACTCTGCGTCAGGGAATCAGTCCCTCGATGCGTGGCTTTGAGGCATGGCTTTGCCCTGGGGGTTCGCCACAGCATCACTGGTGTCTATTTTCTCCTGCAGTTGAAACCATCTCCACTCATATGTTGCCTGTAGCTGCCTTTGTGCTACAATGATAGAATCTTAAAACCAAGATGATGTTTCACCCATAAAAGCAGAAAATATTTGCTCTCTGATTCTTTAGAGAAGACCCTGCTGGCCTTGCATGCTTACATACCCACAGCTACAAAATGCTTCCTATTGCTCATGGGCTAGAGTCCTCGACTCCACGCAGAAAGTAGCCCCAGCTGGCAGGAATTTTCTTTATTAATAAATCAGATACAGTATAAATTGAACATCACCTCATGGTGTGAAAAGCTATACTCTCCATTCCACAGTTATGACAGCTTTTGTGTTGACTTCTTTCATGTCCTCAGAGGAAAGCCTGTTTCTTGACACTGGAAAACTCTAAGCCCGGCATGCAGAATGGAGACAGAAAGGAAGCAATGAGCCTGCTTCGCTCTGCCGTACTCAGCTCCTCCACATCTACATCCATTGGCTCTGCTTGTCTCCTCAGCACAAGTGCGGACATTGGCATCGAGGAAAAATTCTAGCGCCTGGGAAGCACTGCTCTGTTTCCAAGGCACCTGAGGTTGAAGATAACGCAAGTGCGCACTTAGGACTGCAGTCTCTCCTCTGGAATGTTGAATCTCTGATGCATTGAAGAAATGTGTTCTGTTTTTTTTTTTTTTTTTTTTTTTTTTTTTTTTTTTTTTTTTTTTTTTTTTTTTTTTTTTT